>CACRXK020007262.1:0-22020 GCA_902702795.2 Paramuricea clavata
CCCCCCCCCCCCCCCCACTCGAAGAGGGTTAGCGCCGCCCCTGCCGGGACGTCGCGAAGCCATCAACATTGGGTGGGGTGTCGTCATGTTTTGATCAACATTTCCTAGGATTTTGAGCAAGTCGTACACATATTTCCCAAAAATGTTGTCAACGGGTGGGGAGGTCAAAAAAAATTTCCGGACAACATAATAATGGTCGAAAAAAATTTTCCGGACAAATGTAACCAAATTCAAAATTTTTCAACCAACATAAGCAAATCTTCCCATTTTTTTGGCTGCAAACATAACAAAAGCTTTAAAACAGTTACAATTGGGAACCATTTCATAACTTTGAACAACTTGGAACATCTATTATCCCAAACTTTGACCAAATTTTTCCGAGTTTTACCTTCAATTTGAAGCAAATATCAGTTCCATTTTGACCAACTTTGGTCAAATATCTGTTCCATTTTGACCAACTTTGACCAACGTTTGAATTATTGGGGGCGGGGTGTCACCCCTAAATAGCGACGTCCCTGACGAGAGTTAGATGGCAATCAAAAATGGCGGATATTCGTCATCGTGAGAAAGGCCCGATTGATTCAGTTAATTAAATCTATTTTGCAATTGAAAACTCAATCCCATTAAATAATGAAACTTCTTTCATTACGAGTTTCCAACTCGGCAATGGCTTGCTGAGCTTTACTTAATTTAAATACGATAAATTATAATGAGTACCTATAGTATAGCTATTTAAAAAAGATCACACGAATGCTTCGGAATGAGTAGGACATTTTTAGGGACAATTATAAATATACGATAATGGCTCAACACGATTACTCTTACAGACAAGTTCCGTTGAACTAAATAATCCATGGATATTCTCTTTCCCTTTAAGCCAAAGCGTTCTGCCGTTTGTGCTGGATCACATGCTATACCAGGAATACCTGGCATTCCTGGGTCGGCTGGAAAAGATGGAATGACTGGTGCAAAAGGAGAAATGGGTTCTCCAGGCCCTGTTGGACCGACAGGAGCGGACAGTGGAGTGTATTCTAACTGGAAGCAATGTGGTGGGACCGGGAAGATAGCAAAGAAAACGGATTGATAAAGGTTTGTATTAATGCGAAGTGAACTATACATGAAGTAAATTAAAGCATGCAAGGGCGCTCGTCCGTTCATTCTTGTAACAACACAACTTTAAAATATTTGGAATGGATGTGTCAGAGCTTATAAATACAAACTTTCTTTTCCTCACCTGTTTCGTTCAACATTTGATAGCAGAATTATTGCCCTCGAAAACATTTTGTTGATTTTTACCCTCAAGGAATGTCGATTCAAAAAGTACAACAGAAATTCTTCACTGAAAGTCTTCTATGGAGGTAATTTACGTATATACAACTGTAACGCTAGTTGCAAACGTTGGTATTTCACATTCAATGGAGCCGAGTGCAAGAAACCATTAGCTATTGATGGTGTTTTTTACCTGTCAAAGGGGGCAGGACAACATGGAAATCTTCATCGCCACCGTCACATTGAAGGATACTGCAATGAAATTCCCAACGGCATCGTCCGTGTTGGTTTCTGGGTGGGAAATTGTAAGGGTTTTGGAAATGCTAATGCAAACTCTGGTTGGAACTCGATATCTCGTATTGTGATTGAAGAAGTTCCACCACCGCAAGCTTGACTGATTAACTCGATGTTAGAAAATGATATGCAATGAATGTACTATCCCGTTGTGATTTGAAAATTTTCAGAGTAGTTGGCTTCAATAGTTTTATTTAGTAAATGTTGAATGATATTCAATAATAATTTGTAGTCGTTGAATGATATTAATTAAATAATAATTCTCACTCATTTATGATTACGTGTTTAAATAGCGCATAATAAAATATTTCAATGATTTGGATTCTTAATTGCACTTCACTTGGTGGAATTTTTCGCAGTCGTTCCTGGTTAGGTCTTAAGAGGCAGTCCGTGTAAAAACCGACCACTCGAATTTTTTAAGATTACAGATTTCCTTCAAACTTTCTGTGTGGAAGAAGTCATTCATAAAATGAACAAAAAACGTTGTCTTGGAAATTGTAGTCAGTTTTAAAAATTTTTTCGCAATTATTTTCGGACGCGTTCGAAAACAAGTTAAAACGTTAATTACGCAAGTGATATTTGAGCTTTTTTATATCTCACAGTTCATCTCGCGCTTTAATTCTAACTTCTTGAAACTTACATATTTTATTATTTCCTGCCTAGGCATAAACCTAAACTAAAAATTATCCTGATCACTTGAAGCAAACAAAATATTGTGTATTTTTAAAAAACGTCTTTCGGACAGCTTATTAAATATTCGTGTTAGTATGCTGGCGGTAAATTATTTTTTCTCAAAAGTGCAACGGTATCAGGTATCCAATCTATTGCAGCTACTGAGTATTATGACACATCTACTAGAATAAATAATAAAATCTTTGGGCAGTGTGTTTTTCGCTTGACAAGCGCGTCATGAATATAGTCAATTTTCGCTAATTCGACTAATTATAAGCTATAATTTGTTAATGCATTCACTTAAATTTTTCGCGTTAAAACATACAAAACTGTTTACTGTTTCAAATATGGATCTTTTTTGGATAGAGAGTAAGTTATAAAATATGCCAGCAATTATATATGCTTGAAATGTGTATGGGTATCATTAAATACTACATGCATGGTATATATAAACAAAAATGTATAAGAAAAGTGCGGGAAAGGATATATGTGTGCCAATTTATACGAATGCCTTGAAGGAGCACTTTTTTTCTCATCATAGATATAGTGCAGATTTATTTTGCCACTATAATATGAAACAAATATTTTATACATGTTTAATATTTCCATGTTTTTTAAGAACTGCAATTACATGCTGATCTCGGTTAAGGTCCTGTCACACTATTGCGTATGAGAGAAACGTATGAGTAGCGTAAACCATGCGTGTGCATGCATATATACGTCCGCATACTCGAAAAATTTTTAACCATGCTTACCTTGCATGGTTCCCCGATTTTTAAATAGACACCTTACGATTTAGGACAGCAACGGCTGCAATACAATAAATAATTAAAAAGAATTCAATAATTGCAATATATGAATAATTTAGACATTGTCCTCGCTTTGTTTACAACGCCAAATCACAGATTTTCACGTCTTGATACAACGGCTGCATTTCAAGCCGCAACAAGTGCAACTTCAAACTGGCTTCAGCAGAACTCTACCCAAACATAAAACCCATTAAATTCATACGATTGTATTAAATTCATACGATTGCTAATATACCACAAATTCTCTTTAGGCCACTATTTGCTGTATATTATTTTCTCATCCCCGCCCGCATGCTTTTTTAAGAAAATGGCCTTGTTCGCCAATATGATTGCCATTTTTGACCATTATTATAAATTTTGTGATGTCTTCAAAGTGAAATTTGAAAGAAAGACAATTAGAAACGTTCCCAAACCAAATGTTATAGTTAAAATACAAAATTTCATAACCAAACTGCAAGTTTTTCCCGCATTACGTACACACTTATTAAATATCCAAACTCAGCTATAAAAGTTCTACCGGAAGCCAGGGGCAGGGGAGAAAAACGCCAGACGTTCTGGGTACAAAATTATGAAAACATGCTTTCAGTTGCACTTACTGATTTTGTGCTGTTTTCCAGAAAGTTGCTATATAAATGCTTAATGCGCACTTTTCCAAAATAAATTTTATGGGGAGGGGAAATCCAGCAAATAATGGCATAATGGTATTGGCCCGCCAGCCCGCATCCACTTTAGGTGAAGCTCCGGATGAGAAACTAATATACAACAATTAGTGGGCTTTAATACTACCATTTATTTGAGGGAGTTTGTTTTGGCTGTCGTCGTCGCGTTGCCGTCCTAAAATCGTAAGGTCTCTAATAACCCCTCCGTGTGATCGTTAAATCACTTGCCGTTAGATGCCTCTATATATACACCCTTTAGTTACTGCTTCGCCCTTTCAGAGAGATTACGACATGCAGTCTTGGTTCATTTATTTGTTTGAGAATAAGTTTCACTTTCACTTAATATATACGCTTACTAGCCTACATGTTTCGTCGGTTTTAATATAGCCTAATAGCTCAAAGCAACAAGAAAGAAATTCGTTTTTTACGGCAAAACGTTTTTGTATACCCAACCATGCATGTATTAAAGGTGATCTACAGTCCGTATGTAAACAAAGGCTTTGTTTACATTTTTGTGTCCAAAATATTGAGCTTTATTCGACAACTATTTATATTTTTAAGCTTCTAGAGTATAATAAATTATCAAGAAACGACAATCAGGCTTTTCAAGAACTCAAAACATAGTTAAACTGTTTGTATCATAAAAAGTGGGCTCATTTGTGCACATACGCAGATCGGACTGTAGATCACCTTTAAAGTTGATTGTTTATAGATTCTAATTTCGTACCTTGTCTCTCTATGCACATGAGAGCAATACAAATGTATAGTAGTATACTCATAGGCGTACGGGATTCATATATCTATTGGAGGAGCTGTGGTCTATATTGCCCGAAAATATTTGGGCCCCTTTCTTGACTTTTCTTTTTGGGGATTTTACCCCCCACCCCCCACCCCCCGACTTCAACGAGTTAAGATTGTAATGATTTTACGATATAAATATACTGTTAAGAAGGCAAACAAAAACTTGAAATTACACGTTGACCAACTTCAAGCGATGACGGGGATTATATATGAACCGCTTTTCGCGCGAAAAACATTACTCTCTAATAAATTGTATAATATACTTTCTTCTAATATTCTCTACTGATAGATGTGTACATTCGGAGGAAATCGGTGCATATAGTTTTAGTTACCAAGATCAGTATGTTTACAGTGCTTTCATACACTGATAAATAATAAAAAGATAATACCGGCGGATAAAATTAGCAACGCGTGCATGTCAATTTCAGTCGGCACATGCGTCAAGACTTTGCTCTATGTTATAAAGCTAGCATAAATGCTGGCATATTTATAACTTAGTCTCTATCCAAAAACAGCCATATTTGAAAGATAGTGAACAATTTTGTATGTTTTTAACGCGAAAAATTTAAGTAAATGCATTAACAAATTATAGCTTATAATTAGTCGAATTAGCGAAAATTAACTATATTCATGACGCGCTTGTCAAGTGAAAAACACACTGCCCAAAGATTTTATTATTTATTCTAGTAGATGTGTCATAATACTCAGTAGCTGCAATAGATTGGATACCTGATACCGTTGCACTTTTGAGAAAAAATAATTTACCGCCAGCATACTAACACGAATATTTAATCCGCTGTCTGAAAGACGTTTTTAAAAATACACAATATTTTGTTTGCTTCAAGTGACCAGCATAATTTTAGTTTAGGTTTATGCCTAGGCAGGAAATAATAAAATATGTAAGTTTCAAGAAGTTAGAATAAAAGCGCGAGATGAACTGTGAGATATAAAAAAGCTCAAATATCACTTGCGTAATTAACGTTTTAACTTGTTTTCGAACGCGTCCGAAAATAATTGCGAAAAAAATTTAAAACTGACTACAATTTCAAAGTCAACGTTTTTTGTTCATTTTATGAATGACTTCTTCCACACAGAAAGTTTGAAGGAAATCTGTAATCGTAAGAAATTCGAGAGGTCGGTTTTTACACGGACTGCCTCATAAATAGTATGTGCGTCAGGCAGTTATTCTGTGAGAAAATGAATTTACAATTGAACATGTAAAACTATTTTATCACTATAAAGTGAAACAATGCAAACAAAAAATTACCTGCATGATCCAGATAAAATTGACTTTCAAAAGATCAGGCTCAAGCGGGCTGTATACATTCCCACATAATGCCGCACATACCAGGGTCGGAGATACACAGTGGAGATACATAAGAGGAAAATCCCCGCCTAGTCAGGCGTAACTAAGAGTGAAAGCACCCCACATATCCCCACCTTTCCCCAAGGTTGGGGGGGGGGGTTACAATTTACATATGCATTAGCATAATAAACATTTATCAAGCAAGTTCTCCATCGTTGCTTTATAAGGTCCCAAGCATAAATTCAGAAAAATAAAAGGTACATCATACCTGACTAAACAAATATAATTACTGACGGTCATAATAACCTATTGTTTTCTCTCTGCATTATATCAGCGAATGTCGAGAAGTTTTAGCGTTCTTCTGAAAAACGGGAGCGGTCTTTTTTGATTGTAGGGAAATTCCTAGGGGTAAATGTTTATACGGGCTAAAATAGCACACAGCATTATTTTTAATAATGCAGCGTGAACACAGCATTATTAAAAATAATGCAGCGTGCACACAGCATTATTAAAAATAATGCAGCGTGTATCAGTGCACACAGACTTTATTCGCAATCCTTCGTCATCCTGACAAGTACACGCGATAACGTGAACATCTCAAGATGAGAAGTTGACAATGCTAAAGGCCCCTCATACAATATCATCGGGCGCCTGAACCACTGCCAAAACGGTCACTGTGAGTCCTTTCAGCTCAACTTTATAGAGAAATAGTTTCGTTTGCGCTTGTGGGATTTTATCCTAGATATATATAGGCATGTGCAGAACACACCATAAGTTCTATTCCCGTGTTTATCCAGTTTAATACGCTCTTTGAATTAACCTTATCATTAATGATAATATGTAGACTAGAACACTATAATTGACCTCCGCTTGTGGAGATTTTAATTTAGGGCGATTAATTAAACTGAAATCTGTTCTATCACGATGCATTACATGCATGTCCTCACAAATGTCTAGTGTAACGTTGGATAGATTCAATGTCATACGGTCCCAACAAGCAGCAACGTAGTGTTCCAGCCGAAAATAATTACTTTTGAGATTCGGGTCAGTAATTATAATAGATAATTACTTCGGCCAAACGGCATTATTCGATATAATGCAGCCAGCTTCGGCCTTCGGCCGCAGCTGGCTGCAATATATCGAATAATGCCGTTGGCCTCAGTAATTATCTATTAAATATTTGCCACCGATTCAGAAAAATACACCATAATGTTTAATGTGTTAAATACATTTTGTATAATTTTTTGCGCGCCATTTAGAATATGAACACATCATAGGAAACCCAACAAGCGGGTTTTATTAAATAAAATCCGTAATTAAAACGTTAATTAGCAATAAAATTGCTGTTAAAATCGTGCACGTAGCGTGCTCCGGTCGCGCTGTGATCTGACCATATCATTAGTGACGTATCCTACTATAGTAGGATACTATTTAATTTACATATGCGCATTCAGATTTTAATATCCTGCGTGTGTAATATTACTTTTATTTTGAAAATAAAAATTTTGTTCAACAAAACATTTCAAATTTTGCCCCTATGAGTTGGGGGATGAGACAAGATTAGTCAGGTCAGCCCGCCTCAGGGGGTCGGGCAATAGTTAAATATCGATATATTAAAAATCTATGTCTCCACATTTCCCCGAGGTTGGGGGGGGGGGGTTACAATTTACAAGGGCATAAATGTGTTATTAAAAATATATAACTGTGAATATTAACATCAATGTTTCGCGTTAAGCATGTACGAATATTAAAATTAATGCGTCGCCTAACCTGAAACTATAATCTGTATCCATTTAAAAGCATAACAAACCAGAACAATGAACTAAGCACATCAAATGTTATAAATGTAGCCTGTACAAAACGCATCAGTCGGTTTGTTTACATACTGACTTGACTCGATTTTAATATTTTATACAAACTTGATTTACATATATTGCATATATCAATTGTAATAATTGATAGCAACCCATCAATGTATGATTAATGCAATCTATATATTCCAAACTGCAGTGTCTTTGTAGGAAAAAGTTTAGCACACCTGGGACGGGCTAGCTGGGATGCGCTTAGCTTCATAACATTTTTCACATTATCATTCAGTGGTTTTCCATGTCATTCCTGGAACACTCATTCTAAATCACTTTGTACAAATGCTCTACCTAATAATACATGTTGCAGTAATGCAGGACAAGTACCAAGTCTTCATTAATTTATTAAACTTCAATTTTTGGTTGTTTGGGGCCAAAATTTTAATCAAACATAAGGCGACGTAGTGCAACTTACTGTGACTTAAAGGCGACTTTGGGCGATTTAAGGCGACTTAAGGCAACTTTTGGACCCGGAATAGGCCTTCGCCAGGCTATATTTACGGCACTCTTATGTACTAAACCAACACTATAAATTGTATTGTTTAGGAAGGTTTTCAGCGAGCTTGAAAATAGCTCGAAAATATACTTTTACCATATTGTGGGCAGCACTAGTTACCCTTTAAGGCATAATGTGCCCTGATGCACTCTATTTTACTTGTCAAGGGGAGAGAGCTGCCACTCGATGGCCTGAAAGACCTTGGACATCCAGAAGAAGGGTGATTAAAAACAGAATGTTAAATGAAATGCCTTATGTGGCAATATACCCAGATGCGCCCTACTTTATTATTTTACTCTGTCAAACGCCAGACGATTTTACTAGTCAGAACAGAATTAAATACTAAATTTAATCAATTCTATATATTGGATTAACAATTTTCTGATTCAGATAGATAACATATTATGACCAGGGTTGGGCGGTAATAAAAGAATCATCTCACGATTATTGTCAAGGGAATTATCACGATATTCGATAATATCGCGATAAATGCAATAAAAACAATGACCATATTTTTCAATTTTAATTAATATCAAAGCATAGTAAGCTTATATATAATCTTTTTACTATTAAAAACAAGTAAAAACAACAAGTTAAAGTAATATGAAGACTTTTTCTAGTCTAATATTTACTGTTCAAAAACCAGAACTGTATACGCATATGCATTATCTACTATGTCTCCGCTGGCATGCACAAATGCTGTGGGCACACAGCCCAAGCAAACCCTGCAATTTCATTGTTCAGTGGATTAATACATAAATATTAGCTTTTGTGTCGTATTAAATTCGTATTTATTACGGATGTCACCGAAGTGTGCGAGCCACTAAAATTTCGCACGACCGCCACGCCCACAAAGCGTTAGCGACCCGCCCACAAAGGCATCGCGTTTTGTCTCAAAACTTTGCTGTGTTTTTCTCCGTGTATTCGAGCGTGTATTTGTTTATACTGAAAATGATGTCCATGAAAGGAAGAAGGTACGAATTTAAAGTCGAATATGACTCATATGGTCATGGCATAAGAAATATTCTAAATTTTTCTTACGCGAGGAAGAGATAAAGCGATTTAGTTCGGAATTATTAGTGAAATACGCACGCAGGCTACTTCATCTCAGAGCAGTGAAATCAGCTCAAAGTCTAAAGAGATTTTACTCGCCGTCTCCTAATGGTAAGCAAAACACTCCACAAAAACGATTTAGAAGTAAACGTATAATTTAATATCATGACAATATGAGGCCGATTCGCACGACGTAAACAAACAATTAGTCTTGTTATGGCCAGGGTTATGGCAATATGAACATAGTGGCAACTTAATGAAATCTTCAGGTTCTCGGAAACTCTCTTCATGTTCCAACAAATCTTGCTCTTTCTCCTCAATTGTTACTCGCAGCTTTTGTTCGTCCGTTTCAACTTTATCAAAATATTTCTGTGTCGGTGAAATGTATTGTTCTATATTGAGGTATTCAAACCCAACTGGTTCGTCTTCGACAACACTGGTTTGGTTATCATCGCACAAATTGATTAAAGCAGGTTTATAACTCTAACTTATGATTGTCATTTAAATTACGTTTACTTCTAAATCGTTTTTGTGAAGTGTTTTGCTTACTATTAGGAGACGGCGAGTAAAAATCTCTTTGACTTTGAGCTGATTTCACTGCTCAGAGATGAAGTTGCCTGCGTGCGTATTTCACTAATAATTCCGAACTAAATCGCTTTATCTCATCCTCGCGTAAGAAAAATTTAGAATAATTCTTATGATGACCATATGAGTCATATTCGACCTTAAATTCGTACCTTTTTCCTTTCATCATTTTCAGTATAAACAAATACACGCTCGAATACACGGAGAAAAACACAGCAATGTTATGTATGCCTTTGTGGGCGGGTCGCTAACGCTTTGTGGGCGTGGCGGTCGTGCAAAATTTTAGTGGCTCGCACACTTCGGTGACATCCGTAGTAATTCAGGAAATAGTTTTAATCCTTTTAAAAACTATATTTTCTAGGAATTGAAAGAAATTTTTAAAATTTTATGTACACATGCGAAGCGATATCACGACAGTCTTCGACCATGACGATAATTTCGAGATATCGTCGTCCAAGTTTCTACCTTCGATACGATAATCGCGATTAAAAATATCGCGATAAATCAAAATATCGAAATATCGCCCAACACTAATTATGACTTCCTTAAGTTTAAATTAACACTCCCAAATAATTTTCCGTTTTGACTTTGAAGCTCGATGTAGTCATATTATTCATATTCACATATAGTTTTATACTATGTGGTTTCAAACATGCTTAGGGGTTTTGCCGAACAAGTGCAAAACCCAGTATTTACTATAATGAGTTTATTCAAAATTTGAATTGTTGATTTTAACCAGTAATATTTGACGGCATTGAAATGAAATAACTTCAGTATAAAAACGTAGGAATTCTCGCGGGCGCAAATTCAAAATATTTTAGCAGCAACAACAACCACAAGTGGACGTTGTAATTATATGATATAAAAAGCTATATTTCATACCTGAGATCAAACAAGCCTTTTGCAGGATTCGGAGTCACTTATCCAATAAAAAAGGTGACGAAAACCTGTCGAAAGCAGGTTTTTCTTCGTCGAAATATACTCGAAGGAACTCCCACAAAAAAGTAAAAAATTTGCAAATCACACTGGACATTAGTCATGCAACGGACATTCGATACACGCAGGGATGCCGGAACTGGAGGGGGGGGGGAGGGGCAGGAGGGACAGCCGCCCCCTTTGCCCTTTCCCAAGGAGGGACAAGGGAGGTAACGGTGCCCTTTCAATTTAAAGGATTGCCTTGGCGAAATAGCGAATTCTCAGAAATGTTAGTGCAATTCTTTTACGAATTTGCTTCAGAAAACGCAAGAAATACAGTCATCGAGCTTCAAGAATAGCACAATCTCCTGGTGGAGAACCCCCTCACACCCCTATCATCCAATAAATAGAAAACATGATTAGGCGAAGTTCAACTCCCGAAGTTTTGCAAACATCTCTTAGTATATATCAATTCAAAAGTGCCCCTCTCACGAAAATCTGCCCCCCTTGCCCTCACATCGTTCCGACGTCCCTGGATACACGACATACCACAATTCACTGCGCGCGTGGCGCTTCTAAAGTAGATACACCAAAAAGCGCTTCCATCCATCGCTAGCTTGAATCATAAATGAATCTTGAAGCATAAATCTGGCCAAATAATGACCATAAAAATTGGTGAAAATTCTTATAAGCAAATAATGAAGATAGATTCTCTAAAAAATTATATGTCAATTGCCATAATAATTATAACATAAAAATTTTATGGTTTAATTAACGTATCCCATGTCATAACATGTGATGGCATGTCATGTCATCGCAAATCTCGGAGATGCATCCATTTCATGGACAAGAACTTCTACAAGACGTCCCTTAAATCTGGCTCCATATCCAAAACTAGTCCCTGTGTTACTATACTCCTGAAGAAAAGTTATAGCTATATGAATTTTAGTCATTTAGAATAACATCCCAATTTGGCCCTGTACTTGGCCAAAACAGCGCTAAGTATATGAGGGCCAAAATAGCACCTAACTATGGGGACCGAAACAGCACTAAATATGGGCACAAAACAGCAGCTAAATATGGGGACTAAAACAGCACTAAATATGGCGCCAAAACAGCACTTGAATATGGGGACCAAAACAGCACTAACTGGAGGGCACTCAGAGACTGCCGCATACCTCCGCCCACTACTCTGAAGTGAAAAGCAACCTTGGAAATTCCTATAGGCCCCCGTGAATTGAAAAACTTATTAAATGTCATTAAACACTTTTAACACATACACACACACACACACACGCACGCACGCACGCACGCACGCACATACAAACCCAGATGATTATCATAACCTGGCGGAGGTAATATGGGGAGAAAACAGCACTAAATATGGACTCAAAACAGCAGCTAAATATGGGACCAAAACAGCACTAAATATGGGGCCAAAACAGCACTTAAATATGGGGGCCAAAACAGCACTAAATATGGGCTCAAAACGGCAGCTAAATATGGGGACCAAAACAGCACTAAAAATATGGGGCTAAAACACCACCTAAATATGGGGACCAAACAGCACTAAATATGGGACCAAAACAGCACTAAATATGGAGCAAAACAGCACTAAATATGGGACCAAAACAGCACCTAATATGGGGCCAATACAGCACTAAATGTAAGCACAGTATATAAATACAAGCCGAAAACGCACTGACTATACATTGCCATTGGTCATCACCAAACCGACGTTTCACTGGATAAGTGTTGAAGTATTATATTTAAACCGTTCCATTTGTATTATAGGTAAGCTGAACGTTTATATTGTACATTTACAGTATGTATAGGAATGTGATACTTGATTTCACAGTATAGTTTCACCTAGAATTGCTTTCTTTTAATGTCTATCCTTATTTAGTAGTTTAATCTCGACCTGGTAGTGATATTATTCTAGCTTTAAACAAGTTCACGACGACGTTTAAGACGGCCCTGCAGCCTGCAGCGCAGATCGAGGCCGTCTGTGAATTTTAAACTAGAATTTTATTAAATGTTCAAGTACTGGAAATAAATTATACGAAACATGCACTACAACTATACCGCATAACTTGATACCAGCAAAAGCGGTGTTGCATGATTATTCATGAAGGGCAAGCGATTTATTTCAAAACTGTTACAATTAATATTTAGGTTACGATCGACAAAAGATACTGTAAAACATAAAAGCTTGCTTTTGGTAGATTAGAAGTACTGTCCTCCTCTGTAACGTGTATAAATGGCGGTAGTTCCAGAGGGCAATGCATTTTGTTTCCGGAGCGAATATTCTACACAGACGTTGAAACTAGTAGCGAAAATTAATTGTGTTGTGTTGTGTTGTGTTGTGTTGTGTTGTGTTTAAATTGTGTTGTGTTGTGTTGCGTTGTGATGACAATTATGTACCCATGTCCCATGTGTATGTTTATTAAACTTTACTCTTTTTCATGTTAGCCTGCGATGAATTCTGTATAAAGAGAGCAGATGTACAGAGAATCATCCTTTTTGAGCATTTCAAGTATAGTTATGAATTTTTATCAGTTCTTACATTTTGTTTCAGCCATGCTGTCAGTTTTCTTTGCTGTTTTTGTCACCACTGTTGCTGCTTTTCCACAGCAGATTGTTCAGCGTGGCGTCCCTCCACACGTTTCCGGAGGCCTTCCTGTTGCAGGCGAAGTGTGGGGACCAGTCATCACTCATGCCGGAAAGATGCGGAATACTAAACGTGGTCTCGCCCATAAATACGCGTATTCGACACCAAGGAAAGAAGATGTGCTTGTTGATTATATTCTACCGAGTGAAATTTTTCAAAACGAGGATGAAATGTATGCGCACGTACAATCTGTCGTGAAAGACGAAGATGTTGTTATCCAGTCTAATCCGGCAGTCTTGGAGGGCAAGTACCTGGAGATACTGACCACAAAGACTCTGCCATCCGATAAAGTCAAGATAACTTGTCACAGTTACAAAACCAAACCAGCGTTCTGCCACAGAATAAACGATGACCATAAAGGCACCCAGCACAAGGCCAAAATGATGTACAGTATGGTTAAAGAAACAAGCAGTGGCAAAACCTTCCCATGCGTCTTCTTCAGTCATCAAGGCTGCACTGAAAAGAATAATGAGGATTCATGTTATTGGGTTACACATATCAATGAAGTTGTCATCATCCACAAATATTTTATTTGAACCAATACATCACACTTGACTTTCATATGTAGAAAACGTTCTTTCTCTTGAACAGTTATTAGTTTCTAAAGAGTAGAGCTCTAAACGTTTTTCATTAACATTACTTCATTATCATGCAGTTATAACGCATGTATTGTTGGAAATCTGGCTTTTCAATAATACAATTATAATTCCAAAAAGCGTTTTTGCTTTAGTCGTTTAATTTAAGCAATATACAGGGTGTCACAAAATACCCCTAAACTATTGAAATAACGTATTGTTAGAACTTGAATGCCCTAGCACTATGCTGAACTCAAAGATGCGTAAAATATTGACAAGGTGCATATATAAATTATAAATATTGACTTGTTAAGAAATTAAAATATCTTTGTAAGACGCACTCTGTTCTGACTTGCCACTTGGGAATTTAAAGCAGCTTCTTAAACAGTTTCTTTATGCATAAAATTTACTTATGTGAAGCAGTTTTATGTACTTCTGGTTTTGGGTTCAGCAGAGTGCTGAGGCATTCAAATTCTAACAATACGTTATTTCAATAGTTTTGGGTTTTTTTGGGACACCCTGTAGTTCTGTCCTGCAATATTAGACCTAAACTAAATTCATTCGAATTCTTTCTTAGACATAATCGAATTATTTTGCATTTGTCATAATTTATAAGTACATACAGCTGTGATACAGCAATAAGCACGAAGCTAAAATGAACGTGTTTTGCATTGGGTATTGTAAGCAAAGAGCAATAGGTTGGTGAGGGTTTGTGACTTGTTCTCTAGAAAATCTATTCTCTTGCTTATTGGAGTTTCATTAATAATTCATCATTTACAAACTGAACCCATTCCTATGGCTTCGTGTTGAAGCAGACCTACTAAATAAGAGAAAACTAAATACCATGCATTAATAAGTATATCAACACCACTCATTAACCATTTAATATCTAATTCAATGATGTACAAAACTACATTTGCATAACTGCGCGTCATTTCTTTCAACTTCAAAAAGCAGTGAAGTAGCATCAACAGAAAATGTCGAGGTTGATTCAAAATCAGTTTTGTTGAATTATCTTTCTATATTGCTGCCGAGCCTTAGCGAGGCAGCACACTATTCTCGACGGTACCAGTCTCCGTGCGCCGAGTTTAGTAGACCAGCTTGAATCTCGATTTTTTGTGCTTGTATGTCAGCAATTCAGGGGGGGGGAGGGGGTTGCGGTAATTAATTACGCTTGCCGGGCGCACAGGAAGCAGTGACAGAACGATGCACATGTGTTTCTTTCATATACTTCAAATACACAAACCTGACGCTGAACCACTCTACAAATTATGGCAATTGTTATCCGAGGGAACATTAATCAAGGCGATGACTGTTTTGATGTTAAGTCTAGAGGTAAGCGGTGTGCCTTGTTTGCCTTTAATTATTGAAGGCCGCCATTGGAGGTACGGCGGCGAAAATACACTTCTTCCAAAAACTCGGATTTTTGCCTTTCTAGCTATGCTAGAACATAGATAAAAAACTTAAAAACATCTACGATACTTTGACTGTTGCACAAGTCATGTTTGGAAGGCGGCACGGAAAATATTTTGTTATTTTCTTGAATACAAAAATGCTACCTTTCGAGAAAAACCTAATTTTTCGGCATATTTTTGCTGAAAAAACAAAATTACGAGGAAATTTAACTATCCCTAGTTTTTTTTTGAAAGTCACAGCCTGCCTCCTCCGCAGGCCCTCGTTGTGTCATGAAAAGGTCACGATTTCGAGCGAGAGGGCCTGCGGAATTGTGTAAAATGAATAAATTTTGTTTTGAACCTGCTTCTATAAAGAGGCAGTTTTATTCGTGCAACGTTGGTGTGGACAACAAACCTTATCGTTAAAAAATGCTTCCTTCCACGTCCTAAGAGTCGCCAGTTTAATTTACAAGTTTCACGCCGCTTTTTTATATCCTGTTTTAATATATTCAATATATTCAACAGCTTGAACAGGTTGATATGAAAATATCAACCTCTTCAAGCGGTTGATATGTACATATCAACCTCTTGAACAGGTTGATATTTTCATATCAACCGCATAGTTAGGGCAATTATTTCAGCCCCCTCTCCCCTGAAATATTAAAATTCCGCCCCCTGCTTTCAAACAGTAGTCCGGAAGGTGTATTCGCTTGAAATCAACCTGCTGAGAGCAATAGAAACTGAGCCAATGATGATATACTAAAATACAAGTTTAAAAATTTTTTGAAGTTTATATATATGTAACGAAAACCATATTAGTGTCATGGCAATAGTTTTATGCAACAGTAGTCCCTATTTAATGTGCAGAATAGAAAAAAGTATCTGTTCTAACTCTCAAATAGTTTATTAGACATTTATTGGTTAGGGTTAGGATTAGGGTCAGAGAAGGGTTTGGGTCTGTTTATCTTAAATATTCCTACTATACTGCAGTACGAATAGCAAATCTAACTCGGCGTACCGCAATCTCGTTCCCCGAGCCTGCGATCCTCGGGAAGGAACGCGAGGCTCTGGGATAATCCGTTTCAGGGAGGAATCTGATTGGCCATTGAAATGGAATGCGTAGTTCAATCTTAGCCAGGATTCTTGGCTTCCGGTAACGGATTATCCCAGAGCCTTCGATTCCTTCCCGAGGATCGCAGGCTCGGGGAACGAGATTGGGCGTACCGTTCCAGTACGAATAGCCACAGCGATATCATCCTCGGTCCCAGGGCCTCACGGCTGGAGGCAAACTATATATACTGTATATACTGTATATACTGTATAACTATATATAACTATATATAACTATATATAACTATATATAACTATATATAACTATATATAACTATACTATGTATAACTATATATAACTATATATAACTATATATAACTATACTATGTATAACTATGTATAACTATGTATAACTGTATATACTGTATAACTATATATACTGTATCTTCCATATGATATACCATCCGCTAACATACTTCACAAGCATGGTCAACCCAAGACTCTGTGAGGTTTGCTATAGCCCCAATCAACAGTCACGTCATTGTTCAATGTTTCATTAAAAATCACAACATGCATCTCTGGCAATATCATCCATTTATCTCCTTAATGTAATTTTGTTGAACCAATGAACTAAATTTGTCCAAGGCCATTCCGCATGCCATTCGACCCATGTTCGCCTTTCTCTACAGTCATTTTTAATGATACTGACCCAATATAATACCTATTCATATCACGTTGAAACGCGATGCTGGCTCGGACTGCTTCGAACTGCTTTGGACAATCAATCCCTATTATATATATTACTTAAAAGTATTAATCCATATAGTATATAGTACTATATACTACGTAATGACTGCCATACTGTGCAGTCAAAAAATTTTTTGCCAGACCCTGGGCGCCACGCCGCCACGTTTTTTGTATTTTGTAAAACATCTGGGATGATTAGTCCAAGGCATCTAATTTAAATAAGGTTTACCCTTGTGGCATAATTAAATGTTCTGTCCGATTCTATACTAAACCGCATTTTTGTAGATTGTACAACATCTACTTATTCTACCTATCAATAGTTAAATACATGACACAAACCATAGGGCTCATGACATATTTCACGGCATGGTTTGCTTTCAAGACCCTGTGAGTATGTACATAATCCAACTGCATCTATACTTAAATACTAAGGAATAAACTTAACCACATCTGATGGACAGATTACGGAATACACAGTGAACAACAAGGACTAAGTTTACAATATCTCACTGCATGGTCTACTTTCCAGACCCTGTGAAGATATATTTAAGAAAACCATTTACTCAAATGAGATACAGGAAAATTACACAACACAAAATCACAAGTCCTGTTACCAATTCCTAATTTGCAACATCGCAGTATGGTCAAATCCGACCCTGTGATAAATTCATGTGCATCATCAAATTACACCTATCAATTACCAAGTAATAACTTTACATACAGTACAATATTTATTTGTACATGCTAACTTCAATTACGATATTTTTACAATGGAATGACATAAAAAGACACAAAACAACGCACGCATACTTGAACTGCTACGTTAAAGCATGAAATTTATACGCATGAAATTTATACGTCGTTAAAGCATGAAATTTATACGCATGAAATTTATACGTCGTTAAAGCATGAAATTTATACGCCAAACGTCAACTTCAAACGCCAAATCTTAATTTACTGCTTTGGTGAATGGCATGACTAGTGGTTAATTTGCTTTCTTAAATCATTGATAAAGAGCACAAGTTTAATAAGTTTAACATATTTCAAAACTGGTGTGAAAGCTATAATAATAGAGTTGTAAAATCAAAAACTTCGCTAGCGGTTTGACGTTTGCCGTAAACGTCAATCTTAAGGTCTCTAATCTATAACTCTCTAATATTTCACGGCATGGTCTACTTTCAAGACCCCGTTGAAAATAAAAGAAATCCATTAGATAAATAATGATTATAGGTACACCACAGGTCCAAGACGCATGTCGAGGTCCTATTACCTATCCCAAAATTAAAATATTGCGAATTGGACATGAAAATTAGTTTCCCTGAATAAAATTCACTTGCCATCAGACATTGGCCACTGGGGTGCCCACACAGTTGGAAGTTATATAAATTAAAGGGACAACATGACGACCCGTTGCTCTGTATGGCCATGTTATACTGCCTCAGATCTAGCTTTGGCCCACAAAAAATTGAATATCAAGTACATGCAGTATAAAAAATATATCCGACAATGAAAACATTAACTTCCAGCATGCCCAGTTTTTTGGGCAAGTTTTTTTATCTTGCTTGCCCGGCATGATATTCACTTGCCCCGGGCAAGCGTTAAGTTACACCTCTGCAAAAGAAAATGTCTTTGAAGATCATTAAATGTCTCAAACATGTATTTTTAGGTCGTGCATGATCGCTTCTGCTGCAGGCATTGGTATTTGTCTGGCATCCATATATTTAATGGCCAGTGGTAACTTAAAGAAGAAGCAGTAATAAACTTTATTAAAGTAACAGTATTTCAGTTTAATGTAATTAAAAATGTGGTTGTGATGTAGTTTTGTAAATGAAGTAAGAGGCAGTGCATTGGAATGTTATACATTACTGCATTGTAGATTATTAAATAAAGAGAATGGCAATTTGTTGCCTATTGAGGAAAATGTATCGCTTTAGGACTGTGTATATTGTTTGTTTAGTAGCCATTTCTAAGTACACAGGCGTAAATATCTCACAACTTGTCAACAAGATGTGTTCGCAACAGGCTTGTAGCAAACTTGTCAGCTAGTTGTAACAATACTATTATTTTCAGTGTGACCAGATTTGGTAATTTTAATTACTTTTGGTAATATTTCACGATTTTTCTGAATTTTTTGGTAATTGAAAATTTATGGTAATTTTTTTAGTAATTTCTCTAAAAGTTAGTAATATTTTGGTTATTGCATGAAATTCAACCAAATACGCCATAATGACACAACCTGTTACTTAAAACTTCAATGAGAACAGTTGCAGATCCATGTCTGCAAAGCTGTAAATCCAAATTGCAGCTGCTGGCCCAAGCTGTCCAGCTGAATCGACCGAATCGTGCTGATCACCACTCACCCTGTGCTGATTGCGGGATAGGGACCCGGGACTGATCATCGCGGTGCAATATTTGCATTTTGCACAATTGCACTCAAAAAGTACAAATGAAAACAAAAAACATGGAAAAAAACATAGTTTCAGTGATGGAAAGCGTTTTTATTACTGATTTTTTTTTGCTAAGATGTTTTATTGATTTTCAGACCACTGTCAGTTGACAGCAGAAATTTAGTAATTTTTTCTACGTTTTGGTAATTTTTGCATGCTTATTTAGTAACTGCCTTGCAAAATATCTGGTCACACTGGTTATTTTATCAAGTTGCTACAAGGTTGTCAAGTGCTTACAACTTGTTAACAAATTGTTGAATTGCAGGACGATAACAAGTTGTTGCAACTAGTTCAGTGGTTGGAACAACTTGTAACTAAATCCTGTTGAGCTCAACAACATTGTAGCAAGCTGTCAACAAGCAGTGAGAACACATCCTGATGCAGGTTTGTCACAACTTGTGCGTTTTACGTGTGTAATCCTATAGCTATAGTGTCATATACAATTACTTTATGGTTTCCGTGTTTGGATGGCCTGATCCAAACACGCGGGAATGTTGCGAGAGTTAAGAAAAGCGCGCGAAACACGAGCCGAAGGCGAGTGATTTTGCACGCTTTTCTTAACTCGAGCAACATTCCCAAGTGTTTGGATCAGGCCATCCAATTAACACGGAAACCATAAAGTAATTGTTTTATAAAATAACAACAACACGATAGTCTTCCGTGTTTGGATGGCCTGATCCAAACACGGGTTTCGACCAATCAGAGCACGCGTTATATACATGTTATTTTATAAAATTATTTCCTTACTCGATAATGTGTTGGAAACAAAATTAAATTGTTGTTCCTATGCATGTTACGTCACAACCAGGATCTCGCAAATACAGTATCTTACTCAAACAACCAATAGTCGTTATGAGCTGCCTCCTGGCCAAGCGTTTTGGTTTGTTTCAGGCGATCAAACGAGCGCGGGACATGTTTAATCCATGCGGCCCCACGCAAAGACCACGCAAGCCATAGCGGCAACATAGCGCCTGACAGGGTTCGTAGCGGTCTTTGAAATCCTTAAAAGTCTTTAAATTTTAATGCACGTCTTTAAGGTCTTTGAAAAGTCTTTGAATTGTGTGAAAAAGCGAAGAAAGTCTTTAAATTCTTTAGTGAGTATTTGATTATACGATTCAGCTAATAAAATAGATTGATTGAAGCAAGATTTTCGCAAACATCGACGAAAAGGCGCATTTTAGGATGTGATTTGACGGGATTAATTACCGGGGTAAAAATGGTGCTTACACTCGTAATTTTTCTACAGCTGACTGCTCTCAGAGGTCTTTCAAAAGTCTGTCAAAATAGGCAGAAAATTTTTTTGAAAGTCTTTTGGTCTTGGAGACTACGAACCCTGCCTGGGTAAGAGGCAGATTATGAACCCCGAAATGAAGTTTGGTCACTATTTCAAATACAAATAATGGTGACTCTAAAACGTGCGCTAATCACACATATACCATTTTCCATCGTCACCGCATGCCATAGAGTATACACTAATAATTAATACACTACAGACACCTTTCATTCAAATAACTCTTTAATTAATAAGGGTTTATATTACATTCACGCAAGTTATGCATTTGGTTCTTTAAATGTTATAATCATATAATTACATTCGGATGACAAGCGTACTCTGTATACGATACATACTTAATAATAGTTACTTTTAAAGCCAGGAAATTACACACCAGGAAATTACACACCAGGAAATTACACACCAGCTGAGCATTCTTTCGTTACTCCCATTAATCTTCGTTAAAAAACCAATTTTGTAATCTTCCGTATAACGACGGCCTTGCAATCGGTGAACTCTCGGGCGTTAACATGTCACGGCGTTTCTTTTCTGTAAAACAATAAAACATGATATGATAACCCAAGTTTGATTTGCCCAATTGCCTTATTGGTACATTCTAAAAACATTCTTGGTAAACCTACACAAATAACAATAATCCTGGTTAAATTTCCTGGTTATTTTATACCCAGAAACTGGTTATATTTGACCAGGTCGTCCTTGTTAAAATAACCAGACTGTGCTAGGTGGATGTACTACAAGAGCCCCCGGCTATTTGACCACCAACGTAGTCTGGTTAATCAGGAAGTCCTGGTCAAGTTAATCACGAAATTTAACCAGGAATACTAAGTTAACCCAAATAGGGCTGTTTCTAGATTGACCAGAAAAATATTAACCAGAGTGTAGGGAACCCTCATCTATTAGACACCTTAAGATTGACGTTTACGGCAAACGTCAAACCGCTAGCGAGGTTTTTGATTTTACAACTCTATTATTATTGCTTTTACACCAGTTTTGAAATATGTTAAACTTATTAAACTTGGGCTCTTTAGCAATGATTTAAGAAAGCAAATTAACCACTAGTCATGCCATTCACCAAAGCAATAAATTAAGATTTGGCGTTTGAAGTTGACGTTTGGCG
>CACRXK020007263.1:0-15029 GCA_902702795.2 Paramuricea clavata
GTCTTCAATCTATCCTTGGAAAAAGGGTGTTTCCCAAGAAAATGGAAGGTTGCGCGGGTAACCCCGCTTCACAAAGATGGTGTGCGTGACATCAAAGATAATTACAGACATATCTGTTTTATCTGTGCTGTCAAAATTGATTGAAAAGCACGTTGCACGATCTCTCATGAGCTACCTTGCGGAGAACAGGTTGTTGTATCATCTGCAGTCAGCATTTCGCGAAGGCCATTCCACTGATTCAGCTCTGATAAACTTGACAGACAAGATATTGTTTAATTTGGACCATGATGAGGTTACCGGAATGGTGTTTGTCGACTTTAGAAAGGCTTTTGACGTAATTAACCATGAGATTCTCCTAAAAAAGTTGGAACTTTATAGAGTGACTGATGTAGCGTTGACCTGGTTTAAGTCCTACCTTTGTGATCGCTACCAATTTGTTTCTCTCGAAGGTAAATCGTCTGAATGCTTACCACTGACGAAAGGGGTACCACAGGGTTCAGTCTTGGGACCTGTATTATTTCTGCTATTTGTGAATGATTTACCACTTCATTTACAATATTCTTCAGTCGACATGTTTGCTGATGACACTACTATGTATGCATGTGCTCACTATTTGGACATTTCTTCGATGAATGATGGTTTAAATAGTGACCTTCATGCTCTTAATGAATGGTCGTTGCAAAATAAAATGTTCATAAATGCACGAAAAACAAACTCCATGCTTGTGACTGGAAAAAGGATACCAAAGAAATTGGACTCACAGAATGACCCATGTCTGCAGCTCAAGATAGATGGCGTTGATGTCAGCAGTGTTGCCTCGAAAAAACTTTTAGGAATTACCTTGGATTCTAAAATGAGTTATGAAACGCATGTCGAGGAACTAGCGAAGAAGATTTCAAAACGATTAGGATTCCTTAAACATATCAGTCCTTATCTCAAGCAACATCAACGAGAAACATTTTATACTTGCGTTATCAAGCCCACTCTCATGTACGGTAGTGTGGTCTGGGACAGCTGTAATATCAATTGTCATCAAAGACTTTTGAAACTTCAGAAGAGGGCGGCAAGAATTATTCTAGATGTTGATAAAAGAACGCCCTCAATTGAACTTTTTAATAAGCTAGCTAAATTGGCTGCCTTTGTCGAAACAGTCTCTTATATACCCTGCGAGCAGAGCCTTATTTTCGTTTCTTCGGCGAGGGGGAAAGGAGAAAATAAGGCTCTGCAGTATTCGTGTTTTGCTTCCATTGCGCATGCTCTGTCGGTTGCCTAGTTACAGCTATATGAAATTTTAGACCTGTCTTCGCAGACGTCCGCCTTTATTACTAGCGAATCAAAATTCACCATCGTTTGATCCGCTTATCCGTTCAAGACTTCAAGGCAAGCTCGCGCGAAATTGTAGAATGATATTAAACGTAAGGTATTTTGAAGATGTTATCAAATTTCAAACAAAACTCTCTTTAGTTTTCGTGTGTAAATGCCAAAACTTGATTCATTTGCAACAAACTCGTATAAGTATAGTTCGATTTCGGCCATTTCGTTTTGTTGGCTATGTCGCTGGCTCGCATTTAGTCATCGGTTCACCGTCAAGCTGTAGCCGCGCGCATTAAATACCGGATAAACTGGTTAAACAGGTCTGCTTCGTCCAGAATCTTGGACGAAGCAAAACACGAATACTGCAGAGCCTTATTTTCTCCTTTCCCCCTCGCCGAAGAAACGAAAATAAGGCTCTGCTCGCAGGGTATCTCTTATAAAAAGAACATCTATAACTTTTAAAAGAGTAAATACAGATTATGTTATCCCTGAATATTTAAGCACTATGCTAGTAAGGAACTCAGATATTCATACTAGAAATACTCGCTTTAATAATATGAACATGGTGTGCCCAAAATACACTAGAGAGACTGAAGGTGGGCGCACTTTCACCGTTAGAACTATTAAAGATTGGAACGCCCTCGATGTTACATTGCGCAAACAGAAATCTATATCTACGTTTAAACGCAGTTTGTATACTAAAATTTTAACGGACCAGAAGTCCGCCTTGCGTTTAGAAATTGCTTAGGTGGGTGGTGGGTTATTTTATTTGTAAGTATAGTAGTTTTAGAGTTTTTATAAGTTTTAGTATTGTATTAGCTTAATTTTTAATTGTAGTTATGTAAGGAGGGCCACGAATTTATCAGTAGTTCACACTTACTGTCAAGTGTTTACCCTCATGAAATAAAGTCTGAAATGAAAAATAAAATTCACAAACAGGTTTGTAAACTGGGCATTTGATTGGCTGGTTTGATTTAATAGCCAATGAGAGGCTTTGTTTACTAACCTGTTTGTGAATTTCATTATGAACTTTTGAATTTGACAACGAATTTGCGAAGTTCGGAACGAAGTTCAGAATCTTACGGTGAAAAGTCAGTTGAAATTGACTGTAATAATGAACGCGCCGATGAAAACTTCGCCTTTCAACAACGTAAAAAATACTTTAAAACATTTCGGCGATTAAAACTTGTTTAGTACTAAAGTCCATATAATGAAGTCGATTTTGAGCTTTTAATCTTTCCCTTAGTTGCTGTAAAACGTGAAAAATAGGTACGCAGTGAGTACATGTTGCATGCCATCTGACACTTATCATGCGCTATAGCGCTTACATAAACCTTTGGTACAACTGGCGTGAAACTTAAAATATCAATCAATCAATCAATCAATCAATAAACTTTATTTACAGAAGGTTAAAAATATTACATACCTAATATACCTGGTAAGTCAAAAGACTTATCTTCCCCAGGGCCCTCGCTATTTTAGTTAAAAATATGAGTTGAACTTATTTACAATAGAGTGAAATATTATTAGTTACTAGTTAAAAAATAATTTGTTAAAAAGTTTAGAGACACACTTTCTCTAATGTTTGAACTTAATGTGTTCCATATCTTTACACTACTGTATCCAAACGTATTTGTATATATCTGTTTATATTTTCCTGAAGGCAAATACAGATCATTTGCAGAGCTTGATCAGGTTGTCTTTGTATGAACTTGTCTGACAAACCTAAACATATTTGTCATATAATCCGGACATAAATAATTGAGACTTTTAATAGCTTTACGGTACATAATAGCTTTACGGTACTTAATACGATCCTCGATAGGCATCCAGTTTAATGTTAAAAACATGTCTTTACTGGGGTAACGATTATCCGTGATGTCTAAAATTACCCTGGCTGCTCTTTTTTGAGCTAAATTAATCTTCTTAACATGAGGTGAACCACCCCAAACAATGGAACAATAATCCATGTGTGGAAGAATGTGCGCATTAAAGAACAGTTTCCGTGTCTGTAGCGGTAAATATCGTTTAATTCTACGAAGTAGAGCTATACTCCTATTTATCTTTGAAACAGTGGTGTTTATATGATTCGCCCAGGACAGATTATGATTCATAGTGACGCCAAGTAACGGTTTTGAAGTAACGTTTTCCAGCGCTATATCGTTAAGGCTTACACACAGATCTTCATTTTGTGGTATATGAAGCCGTTTTTGCCAGGATGTTATGAGCATACACTTCGTTTTGTCTGTATTTGGCATCATTTTGTTGTCATTACACCAATTTGAGACCTCATCCATAGCTTGATTTAAGTTTTCATTGAGTTGGTTTATGGTTTTCGCAGATGTCGTAATGGTAGAATCATCCGCGTACATATCTATGTCACCATGTGGGATAGACAGTGGCAGATCATTAATAAAGACAATAAAAAGCAAGGGGCCCAGAATAGATCCCTGAGGAACCCCTTTCGTCATAGGTAGTTTGGAAGATATTTACCATTAACAGATGTACTTTGATATCTGTTTTGCAGGTACGATGAAAACCAATTTACAGAATTTGTACTGCATTTATACATTCGTAGCTTTTGTAGCAAGATACTATTATTATTATTCATCTTATTTAAAAACGGTAGCCCTTCAGATTAAACTGCTTTTCAAGGGGCCGTTAGAATAATTACAAATATGAAAAATCTATTGTACATACTAACTGTGTAAAAAAGAAAGCCCATGCAATGAACACTATATATAAATTAGAATGACTCACATATATAACTAGAAATAGTATGTTATGTTAACCCTCCCAGACCCAAAAAATGACTCCTTCGAATCAAAATCCGCACCACAAGTGGTTGCCATACACTATTCCTCTCCAAATTGGTGAAATAGTTGTTGATTAAAGTTTTGAAGTTACTTATGGAGAGCACTTTGTAGTTGTTGGTAACATCATTTGGAAGATTGTTCCATGATGCCGCACCTCGATATGAAAACGAATTCTTCAAGAAGTCTGTTTTAGGTTTTTCCAAATAAAGTTTACAGTTATTACTTCTTAATGGGTACATATCATTTAGGCAAATTTTAAAGAAGTTGGTCATACATTCTGGCAGTTGTCCTTGTAAGGCTTTAAATGTCATTATCATTTCTCTTTTCTTAAGAGTGGTTTCAATTGGTTCCCAGTGTAAGATATTAAATATATCTTTCGATCTTACTTCGTAAGTTGACCCTGTGATAATTCTAGCCGCTCGTTTTTGCATTTTTAAAAGCTTGTCTGTATGTGTACGACTGCCGTCATTCCACACGTTGGAGCAATAGGTAAAGTGAGGTAAGACTAGTGAGTTGTACATGATCAATTAGATCGAAAGCTTTACGGAGATCTAAAACGACGACTCCGTTCATATATCCTTCATTTATCGCTTTAGCCCACTTGTCAATCATGTAGGTAATAGCTGTTTCACAGGAAATTTCGAAAACCGGATTGAACTTTGTGCAGCAGGTTGTTTGACTTTAAAAATTTGTAGAACGAAATATGCACATGTCTTTCAAGTAGTTTCGATAGTGTAGGTAAAATTGAGATGGGTCTAAAATTATTTCGCTCCTGGACACTTCCTTGTTTATGAATTTATACGACTTTAGCGACTTTCCAGTCATCTGGGAACGTAGAAGTAGTAATAGACAAATTTAAAATCCAGGTAACAGAAGGGGCTATAGCGGTCGCACCCAAACGTAATAACTTTGGAGAAATTCCATCAAGTCCCGTAGATTTTGCGTCATCCAATTTATTAAGTTCTTCTCTCACGAAATCGATAGACACCTTTGGAATATTAAATGTTGAATTTACTTCAATGTGTTTATTTATGAAGTCCGCAAGCACATCGCTTGTTTCGTTTTGGGAATTGGGAAGACTGCTAGCAATCGCACTTTCCGATTTGTGCGAAGAATTCATTAAAACTATTACATATTATTATTATTATTATACAATATTAGATACTTAGACTACTACTAATTGGGCTTTTCAGGATCTAATTACAAATATGACATTCTATATCTATAAAAGTATCTAAAAATGAATTTTGAGTTTTGACCTAAGGTATAGTTCTAAAATATTCTATAAATCTGTTAAACACCACTTTCAGTTAAAAATTCTTCTAACAGTGATATAATCGCTGAACTGGAGGGTGTAAAACTCGATATGACGATTTTAGAGTCCCGTTTATTTGCTTCAATTTCCCAACAAGAGTCTAAGTCTGACGATATTAACTCACTTCGTGTTAAACAGAAGGACATGGAGGCCATTATAAATAAAAAAGACGAAGTAATCTGCAAACTCAATGAGGAAATTCAATAAATTAAGACAAAATTATTATCCCTTGAGCGTGGTGGAGCCCAAAAATTCCTAACAACTCTAAGAACAAAGAACCTAGCCAGGATAATAATGTATTTAATACAATGGATGATTCCTTTTGCTTGACCAACGAGTTACCCACTATTATGAATAAGAATCAGTTAAGCTCAACTATTATTGAAATTCCTCCGTCCAATGATGAAGATCAACATGATAATTTGACAAACGCCACTGTAATTGTAGATCAATTAACGAGCCCCTTATTAGCATACACCAAAGATGCACCCCCGAGTAAACAACAAGGCATTATTAATGCGCATAGAAATAGAATACCTATTACAAGATTGCAAACACAGCCGTCTAATGAGCAGATTCCTAAAAGCAATATTCCTTGCCCTTTTCTCTCGCCGCGGGGCTGGTGTATTAAGAAGCAAAACTGTGATTTTAAACACCCACAACATCTGCACCCAAAAAAGCCATGGGATAATATGCCTAAATACAGAATACGTTGTCCCTTTCTACAAAGGAGAGGGTTTTGCTTGAAAGGAGACCAATGCGATTTTTCACATAGTGATACCTCAAATATTCCGTCGACTCAAAGGCCTAACATGAACTATCCTAGTCCTTTTTTATCCCAGCAGCAAAGGAAAATGACCCCAAATTACAACTGGCAAGTCCCCCCAAACTACCCCATGATACCATGGTCAAACTACCCGTGGCCAAAACCTTTAATGGACATCCCAATATATTCACCTCGTGTAGTACATCAACCAACCTACCCCCTTCGCCTACGACCCTTCGTTTATTGAGTCACGAGACCTCCCCCCTACGCACATTTAGAAATTTAATAACTGTTCCACTCACCAAACATACAACAAATACGAATAAGAGTCAAGTGAAACCCAACGATAATTCTCAATTTGTTCCAACACTATTACTTTCGAATACAATGTCATTGACCCCCAAAACTGATGAAATAGCGTTTACTATACAACAGAAAGATATTCAAGTAGGCTTCTTTACTGAAACATGGTTGAAAGATTCAATCGCAGATGACCCAATTGCTATTTCTGGTTATCAACTATTTAGATTAGATCGCAAAAATAAGCAGCATGGCGGTGTGTGCTTGTATGTGAAGAACACTATTGAGAGTAAAACTTTGTCCATACTACATAAGGAGGATTATGAAGTTCTGTGGTGCATACTACGACCAAAACGTTTACCTCGAGGTTTTTCAAATACTATTGCAGGTGTGCTTTATCACCCGCCAGGGGCGAATAACACAGCAATGAAGGAACACCTTAAATCATCACTGGAAATAATTGAAACACATTATCCAAACAGTGGCATAGTTCTGGCTGGTGATTTCAACCAACTCGATTCTAAATCAACGGCGAAACTTTTTAACTTAAAACCTGCTATATCAAATCTTAAAGGTGATCTACAGTCCGTATGTAAACAAAGCCTTTGTTTACATTTTTGTGTCCAAAATATTGAACTTTATTCGACAACTATTTATATTTTCAAGCTTCTAGAGTATAATAAATGATCAAGAAACAACAATCCGGCTTTTCAAGAACTCAAAACATAGTTAAACTGTTTGTATCATAAAAAGTGGGCTAATTTGTGCACATGCGCAGATCGGACTGTAGATCACCTTTAAAAACTTTTATAATTCAGCAGAAAGTGGTCCACCGTTTGGTTTATCTGACCATGTCACGATCACTATGATTCCAGCAAAACGTGTCAATTTACGACCCCAAAAAACGACTATAAAAGTACGGGATAAAAGACCAAGCAATGTTGCAAGCCTTGGGCGTTTCCTGTTAAATATCTCGTGGGAAAATATATTGTCACCTCTGCGATCTTCTGATGATAAACTAACAACATTTACAGAAATAATAAATTATGGTTTAAATACCATAATGCCAGAAAGATCAATTAAAGTAAACCCAAATGATCGTCCGTGGATGACTAGCCATTTGAAACGCCTTATTTTACAAAGACAAAAAGCATTTGCCGTAGGTAACAATTTCGTGTTTAAATTGCTGCGAAACAAAGTAAATCGGGAAAGAAAACGTTGTCGTAAAGTATACTATAAGAAAAAAGTTAGCAACCTCCTGGATTCGAAACCTAAAGACTGGTGGCGAGAGGTAAAACAGCTCTGTGGTCAGGAATCAACACGGCCAGACCTCAGATCCATGATTAAATTTGACGTTGAGGACAGTGATGAAGATTTAGGAAATAGGATTAACGAGGCCTTTATCAGTGTCATGAAAGTTTTCCCCCCGCTGCCTGAAGATTTTAACCTATCGACTGACAATGATGAACCAATTAGCGTCTCAGAAACAACAGTGGAGCGGCTACTACGTGCAATCAGTGTTTCCAAAGCTAGCGGTCGTGATGAACTCCCCAATTGGGTTCTAAAGAGCTTTTCTGACATTCTGGCACCTGCAATTACTGATTTATTTAATGCATCCTTCCGTGAATGCAAGGTGCCGAGGGTATGGAAAATAGCAGATGTGCCACCTGTTCCTAAAGCCAAAAACATTACTGATTTTAACAAGGACTTGAGGCCAATATCCTTAACTTCAACATTGTCAAAAATTGCAGAAAACCTCATCATCGAGTATGAATTAAAATCTAAACTACTAACAAAGATGGACCCAATGCAATTTGGCTTTATCCCAGGATCAAACACGACTCTTGCGCTTATTTCAATGATGCATACCTGGCTAGATGCACTTGATGGGACGGGCTCTACAGTAAGAGTCGCTCTACTTGATTATCGCAAAGCCTTCGACCTAGTCGACCACAATCTACTTGTTGCAAAACTATCGAATTATGAAATAAAGCCAACGGTTGTAAATTGGATAGCCGACTTTCTTCGTGGTCGAACTCAGAGAGTTAAAATAAACTCTGTCCATTCAAATTTTTTACAAGTTCCTGCCGGTATTCCACAGGGAACGAATATCGGTCCCTGGCTATTCCTAGCAATAATAAATTACCTATGTATTACAAAATCTCCGACTAGTAACCTGTGGAAATTTGCAGACGATACTTCGGTTTCCGAAGTTATTCCAAAAGATGGTGTTAGTTCCCTGCCAGATAAAGTGGACGAAGTAAATAAATGGTCGAATGACAACAAATTTCAACTGAACCTGGTAAATGTAAAGAGCTGGCATGAGGATAAACTTTACCACGCAACCATTTACTGAGGAACCCCTAAATATAAACGGGAAGCCATTTGAAATTGTAAAATCCGCAAAAGTTCTGGGCATGATAGTTACCAATGATTTGAAATGGAACAAACATGTAAGCAATACCGTGGAAAAGGCTTCTAAGAGACTTTATTAAAACGTGCTGAAGTGGACACTAGATCCTTATACAAGTTTTATACCGCGTGTATCTGTGATCTGTCGTTGAGTATGCTTGCCAAGTCTTCCACTCGAGTCTCCCTAACTACCTATCAATGGAAATTGAAAGTATTCAGAAGCGGGCACTACGGATTATCCGCCCAGACTCGAGTTACATCGAAGCATTAAAAAAGGCAAAGTTGGAAACATGTACGATCGAAGAGAAAAGTTGTGTGTAAAACTATTTTCATCACTCGAAGCAAATGATGATCATAAGTTAAAGAAACTATTGCCACCGAAAAATTCACAACCAAACAATCTCAGAACAAACAGAAAATATAATCTTCCCAAGATGCACACGAACAGATTTAGTAATTCCTTTATTCCATATTGCGCACATAATGCGACTTTGTAGGTAATTTCAAATCATTAGTATTTTAAATAGTTATGAACATACATTTACATTTAGATTTTAGACTTTTTATTAGAGACAATACGATATGTAAAAACATGATATGTAAACATAGGTACATACATACATATATTTATAAATATATATATATATATATATATATATATATATATATATATACATATATATATATATATATATATATATATATATATATATATATATATATATATATATATATATTCATATATTTTCACTTTTGTAAATTCAATAGTAATTCTGTTCACAAGACTGTAAATATTGATTCAATTAAACGTTCTATCTATCTATCTATCTATCTATCTATCTATCTATCTATCTATCTATCTATCTATCTATCTATCTATCTATCTATCTATCTATCTATCTATTTAATAACATACGTTTGTATTCTACTTTAAAATGAGTCAAAGTATCAATGTTTTTAAGAGACTGAGGCAGAGAATTCCACAAGGACACAGCCCTATAGTGAAATGTTCGTTGACCCGCAGCTGATCTGTACATTGGTATATCCAAAATGTTCTTTTGAACATCTGACCTGACATGGAACTTCTCACACAAATACAATGGTGCCAACCCCTTCAAGCATTCAAATGCTTCAATGGCTTTAATTTTAACATATATTTAACTGGAAGCCAGCCCAGTTGTTGCAGAACAGGAGTCACGTGATCGTATTTTCTTGTTCCTGTAATAATACGTGCAGCAAAGTTCTGGAACGCTTGAAGCTTCTCGATTTTTCTTTGGGATGTATTAGACCAGACAGCAGAGCAGTAATACATTTTGCTAAAAATCAGCGAATTTATAATAAGAATTAATGTTTTTCTGTCAAAGATATGTTTAACTCTGCTAATTTGGCCCAATCCAGCGATACAAGGTGAAACAACGCTTGCGATATGTTCGTCGTAGCTCAAACATGAGTCCAATATCATCCCTAAATCCTTTGCAACAGCAACTGGGGTAATATTCTCACCAAGGATAGTTATTTGAAAATTTTCAGGTACCTGTTCTAACATTTGCCTAGTACCTAATATAAGCAACTTAGTTTTTTCTGGATTCACCAACAAACTGTTAAGACAGCACCAAGCGGTAATTCTTCGTATGTGTTCTGTGAGTTTCATAGCTGCCAACTCGGCATCCCTAATTGAGAATGCTAAATATATTTTTGAGTCATCCATATACGACTCCAAATTGGACTCCTTTGGTACACCAGGCAAGTCGTTGATATATATATTAAATAACACCGGACCCAGTGTCGATCCCTGCGGAACTCCGCGAGTTATTTCACATTCATCAGATAACACTGACGCTATATGTACTGATTGGCACCTGCCTGTCAAATAGCTTTTAAACCAAAACAACGCAGGCTTCGAGATTCCAATATTCGAAAGTTTTCTTAGCAGAATGAAATGATCTAAGCTATCAAAAGCTTTACACAAGTCCAGTAAGAGTAAAGCAGTCACTTCTCTACGATCCATGGACTGGAGAATTAAATCTGAGATGAATATGTTTAATGTTTCGGTTGAATGTAACTTCCTATTTCCACTTCGATGTTTAGTAAACTTTTTTCTCTTTGTCATATACTCTGTTAACTGTTTCAATACCACGCGTTCACAGATCTTAGATGCAGCCACTAACAACGACACGGGCCGATTATTATTCGGAATTTCATAATCCCCTTCCTTCAGAAGTGGGATAACCTCTGCTTTCTTCCAGGCTGTTGGGAAAACACCTGTTTCCAGGGAACAATTAACAATTTGCGTAAGTGTAGGAAGGTTGTACGGTAAGGCGTCCTTGATCACAGCCATTGATACTTTGTCAAATCCTGGTGCCTTATTTGATGAAAAGGACATAACAACCCTACTTATTTCACTACACGATACTGAATGGAAATAAAACTGATCGATCTCAGGTATTTCGGTAGCTGTTGGTGGATTCAGTATGGGTAGTCCATGTTCAGTAAGCAATGCCAATGCAGTTGCTGATGTATTTATCCCCACTGAGGTAAAAAAGGTATTGAATTAATTAGCTAATTTCTTAACATCTCCGGGATAACTTGGTTTCGTGGTCTCTTTACGAGGAACGCAATTCCTGATGACTTTCCACATCGATGCTATATTTGGGTTATTATATATTTCATTGTGTACCTAATCTTTTTCTGCTTGGCGTAGCTTACATTTAACTTTATCTCGAAGCGCACGATATTTCTCCCACTTAGCTGGCATTCCGGTTAGACGAGCAAATTTGTGTAATCTATTTCTATTTTTCATCAGTTCTTTGATCTCATCGTCAACAAATGGTACTTGTCGATGTCTTATTTTCATTGTCTTAATTGGTGCATTCCTAGCCAATGCATTTTGAAAATTACTATCAAAATGCGACAGTTTATATCATTTACATTTTCAACAAATAAATTCTCATGCCACGGAATACATGCCAAATCACAGAGGAATTGGTTTCGGTCGTAATGCTTACAACTCCTTGCAGTGATACAAATTGGATGCGGTTTTATCAACTTTAGTTTGAGTGAACAGTAAACCAGAAAATGATCACTAATATAGGTTTCAAGCACTCCAATTTCTGCAATCAAATCTTTATTTGAAGTCATCATGACATCAATAAGCGTTGACGAACGTGACGTGACCCTCGTCGTTTATCAATTAACTGTGTCAAATTTAAACAGTGACAAAAATCATTCAAAACCTTTGCCTCTTGAGCTGTCTTTAACAAGTCGCAATTTAAGTCTTCAGCAATTATGATATCTTTACCAAAAGTGAGTGCTTTGATATAATTATCCATAAAATTATTGGTAAAACAAGATACAGGACTATCTGGAGGTCGGTAACAAACGCATAATAGAAAAGATTTCAATTTTTTATGCTGAATTTGTAACCATAACTGATGAAAACCAGATTCTGAAATTTCTGTTAAATCCCTAAGCACCTTTTTTTCAACGAGTTCTTGATATAGGCACCCCCCCCCCCACCGGATCTCCCTCGCCGGTCCAATCTAGATAGACTGTATTCGAAAATTTCAACCTCTTCATTTCTCACACTGGCCGTAAGCCAAGATTCCGATACGGCAAGTACATCAAACTTATTTTCCTGCATCAGAAGTCTTATCTGAATAAAAACATATATCTTGTGGGTTGGAAAGTATTACATCACCATCCTTCAATGTTGTTGGAGTAGTTTTCGATTCCTCAGGGGCTAGGTCTCTAATGATATTCCATAGCTTCTTACTATTGCCAATATTAATTTTAATAAGTTGTTTGTAATACGTAGTTTTACCATTTCTCACAAGATTGTTTGCTCTATTTCTCCATAATTTTCTATTTCGATCATCGTTTAGTTGGGCAAATTTGTCCCTAGCGTTCATAGCTTTAAGCATTTCTTCTGTAAGCCATTCCGGTTGTTTAGGTTTCTTAACACGTCTTTCCTTCAGAGGTGCATATTTTTCTACTACTTCCAGGAAAAGTTTCTCCCAGCAGTCCAAGGCATCGTTTGGGTCATCAAAAGATTCGCGTACGTTCCATGGCACCAAGGTTAGGTCTTCAAGAAAAGCTGATTGATTAAAATTCTTATATGATCTATATTTGATTAATGAATGTTTATGTGTTCTTGTCGCTGAGTTATGTGATCGAGAGTAACAAACCGGAAAATGGTCGGAAATTCTTATTGTTGCTACTTTAGTTGCCCGTACATGCTCTGGGTTAGTAACATAGATATGATCGATGCATGTCTTTGACGAATTCGTAAATCTAGTTGGAACCTTTATGAGTTGAGTGAGGTTGTACGACTCCATAATATCTACCCATTGTTTAGGAATTGAATTAGGTTTAAGGAAATCAATGTTAATGTCACCCATAATGATCATTTCTTTTCGTCGATAAAATGTTCATACCACAACACAGGTGATTTAGGTGGTCTATAAATTGTTGCTACAAGTATTGGAGACGAGTTAGGATAGGTTATTCAATCCATATTGTCTCAAGATTATCATGTCTGAGATCTATTCGCTCGTCAAATGGTATATTTTCTTTTACCAACATAGCAACTCCTCCCCAAGTATCGCTAACACGATCAAACCGAGAAGCCAATTTATAGCCGTCAATTTGAATATCTTTATTCATAAAATTTTGGTTTAACCAGGTCTCGGACAGACCAATCACACTTGCTTCGTTTGGAGAATTTAATGTCAAGCGAACTTGATCCAAATGAGCATTGAGACTTTGTATATTCCAGCTAACAAATTTTAATCCAGAGGGCAGATCAGCAGCGAGAGAGGGAATATTGTTGCTATTAGCCGTAATCGTGGGCGTCTCATTTAAATTTGAGTTTAACGCCGTACAGGGAACAGGGTTTAGTTCAACGTCTCCCGATAATAACAAACGCCGAAAAGCAAAGGGGTTACTATAGTACTTAACAAGGCACTTTGATCTTTTTTCCTTCGTATGAACAAAAAGTATACAAGAGTTTCTATCCCAAAATAGGATATATCTCATATCTACAAGGGTGGGTAGTAGCGAAGTAGTTGTAGTTCGCTACTGTAGCGAACTACAATTTTCAAGTAGCCAGTAGTTTTTGACTACTTTTTCAAAACAGTAGCTGTAGTTATAGCGAACTACATTTTGCCTAAAAGTAGCCAAATAGTTGACTACTTTTCAAACAGCAAATCGCTATTCGCTACTTTTTAAAATTGTTAGCAACTTGATAGAATAGAATGTTATTAAGACACAGTTTGCTTAAAATCAATACTCAATTTGCACGAATAAAGTATGCCGTGCAACTGTTCAAACTGTGCAAGTGCATGCCGTCTTATTTGCTCGTAAGTCGATTTGTTATAGGTTACATTACAGCCTGAGCTATAGTAGATGTTCCATATACAGTAAAATTAAAAAATATTGAGTAGCGAAATAGCGAAATAGTTCGCTACATTTTTTAAGCAGTAGCGGTAGTCAGTAGCGAACTACTTTTGTTCAAAAGTAGCAGTAGTTGTAGCTGACTACATATTTTTGAAGTAGCTGTAGTTATAGCGAACTACAAAAAATTTGTAGTCAACCCACCCTTGCATATCTATAACAACAGAGTTTGATATATTTACCGCATGAAAAGACATGTAAATTTCAGCGTGGTAGCAAGTGCATTGAGGCGATACATTCTGTTCATGACCATCTATATATTTCGATAAATACTCCTTCCCTGTATTACAAACAAGATCATTTCTTGCAAAATTAGCCATGAGATACCAAGTTATCAGCCGTTCATGAGGCGGTACTTCGACATCCGAATCAGAGACCAGAACAGGTCCATAAACGGTTTGTTGTCCAAGCAGAGCATTTGAACCACGAGTTGTATTTCCCCTTTTAAGATGTATTCTGTTATTACAATCGATGAACCCATTCGTATTTAAGATCACGTTACAAAATTTAACAGGTTTTCCAAGCTCAAAGCCCATATACAACGCATAAAATATAATCAAACACGGAATTACACGAGATACGTCCGCCATGGTTGCTACTTGAATATGATGATCATTCAATACAGGGGCGTAAGAATCGGGGGCACGTGCCCCCC
>CACRXK020007264.1:0-23228 GCA_902702795.2 Paramuricea clavata
ATCTATATCTGAATGAATGAATGAATGAATAGTTTGTTTGAATGAATAGTTTGTTTAATAAAAACATCATCTGGCAGTCAGAAGACTGAATTACATGACGTTAAGTGTTACAAGGTTATAAATAGTAAAAAATTCTATATTACAATGCAATTTAAAAATTGTTAATATATACTATATATCATATACTTAAATGTACTAATCTATATGAGTTAAAAATTCCTAAAATGTTCAAGGAACATCTAATTTGTAATGTTTCTTAGCATAAAAGTTGATAAAAGAGTTTCCGAAACGATTTGTATTTGCTGGTAAAACTTCAAAAGATCTTTCTTTTCGTAATTCTCTTTTGCCTGCTTTGGATGGTAAAAGTTTGGCAAGTTTATGATCATCATTTAAAACAATGTCGTTGAAGAGATTATTGGATAGATACTCCCGTCTGTTTTCAAGAGTGGAAATACCAGCGATGTTAAGAGCCTCGTCGTAAGACATTTCATAGAATATTATTTTCATTGCTCGCTTCTGTATACGTTCAATGTTTTTTGCAAGATTTCGTGGCAGGGAACTATGGAATAATTGGCACGCATATTCGAGGACAGACCTTATACAGCTGCAAAAAAATTTGACCAAATCTGCTGAAGCGACATCAGCACGTTTGAGTTGCCTCAACAAATATAAACGTTTAGCTGCTTTGGAGACAATTGAATTTACATGGTCTATCCATTTAAGGTCATTTCTTAATATAACTCCAAGCGATTTGATACTTGTCACTCTTTCCAAATTTCTGTCACCAATACGTATAGGTTCAAAAACAGGTGGTAATCGTGAAAAGGATATTACCATTTCTTTGCATTTAAATGGGTTTAGTTGAAAGGAATTGTCCATAGACCAAGTAGTAATATCATCGATATCCATTTGTAAAGTACTTTGTTCGTTTTTTTCAACAATTTCAGAGACCGTAGTATCGTCGGCAAATTTCCACATTTCTGAAAGGTGATTATGTAACACAAGGTCATTTATCATGGCTAAGAATAGCCAAGGCCCAAGTCGTGTGCCTTGAGGGACACCAGGGCACTGCAGCGAGAACTCAAGTGTAGCCAGCTTCGTGTTAACCGCGCAGACAGAAACAATAGAAAGGGACTGGAATTGGCCGATAACTGGCGTCCAATAGCTCCTTCAATTTCCGCCATCTTGGTAAGGAGTGCGCCGAAATTTCGTATTTTGACATCGATTTAAAGATTAGATTAGATTAGATTTATTAAAATACTTGAATGGCAGTTCAAAATCGAACTGAAAAACACAAGTTTACATAGTTTAAAAATAGTAGAACAAAATACGTATATACAGATTATACATACGCTGGTAATACTAATTACAATAACGTAGGATTGCTAATTTACAAATGATATATTAATCTATAGAAGCCTAAAAGGTTAAAAAGAGTTCCATTTGCGTACGCAATATGGCAAAAGACTATCATTATAGCATTTAGTTCGGGTTTTAAAAAGTGAGATAGCTCGGGAATGTCTAAGATTGTACTGATGATTTAAAGGTTCAGGTAATAGATTAAAAATTTTGCTCGAAGAGTCACTATAATTGTTTTTGTAAAAAGATCTGCATAACAATTCCCTTCTCTCCTCGAGAGTGGGCAACTTTAGGTCTTTGAGGCTTTCGAAGTAGGACAAGGACAAGTGGACACGCATATTCCAAGACAGGTCTGATAAAACTACAATATACTGTCCTAAGATCACTCGGTTGGACACCATTTCTTCTTAATATCCTTAAAGCGTACAGACGTTTGCTTGCTTTGGAGGATATGTGCCTGATGTGTGTAGTCCACTTAAGATCGGAGGTCAAATTTACCCCCAGGAGCTTGATGGTATTAACAGCCTCCAGGGGTTGGTTATTGACAATCAAGGGTTGCGCCAAGGGTTGATTGATCAAAAATGACACGGTGAAATCTTTAGTTTTTTTAACGTTCAACTTCATGTTTTTCGCACTTGACCACTGGGTCACGTTGTCAAGTTCTTGCTGTAATTTTGGTAGATCCGGTTCACATACTCTAACGACTTCAGAGATTGCACAATCGTCAACATACTTGTACAAAGGCAATTCGCTGGACAGATCATTGACCATTATAAGAAAGAACAGAGGACCAAGTTTGGTACCTTGCGGAACTCCAGCTTTTATTTCTTTCCAATCAGATTTACAAGTTTTTAATTTGACGCGCTGTTGTCTGCCTTGAAGAAAACATGAACACCAGTTTAATAGGACCGCTGGAACATTGAGAAGCTGTAACTTGCGCATCAGAATGTTATGATCAATTCGATCAAACGCTTTGGAAAAATCGATGAAGCAGGTTCGGATAATGGTGTTAGGCGTTTCCAGGGCAGAGAGCCAGTAGTGGACTAAATGCACGAGGGCGTGAGTGGTTGAAGACTTTTTCACACTACCAAACTGGAAAGGGTCGATGTATGGCATAACAATAGGTGCAAGCCAGTTGAAAACAAAAGACTCAAGAATTTTGCTCAACAATGCAGTTAGAGATATAGGTCTAAGGTCCGTATCAATAGACTTCGGTCTAGAGATCTTCCCCAACGGGAGAACATCCGCACATTTCCACAGCCCGGGGACACGACCTTTTCTAATAGAAGAGTTAAACATGGAACACACAGGGATGCTAATAGTTGTGGCGCAGGTTTCCAAGAGCCAATTGGGAATCTCGTCAGGTCCTACAGACTTGCGATCTTGGACAGCCACCAAAGCAAGTTCTACGGCATCACGGGTAATAATGTACTCATCAGGAATGTTGGAAACAGGTATGGGAGTAAAGTTTAGTTGTGGTATGTCAGCAGCAACACTGCAAAAGGATTCGTTAATAGCGACAGCAAGATCGAAGTCCTTCAAAACAGTGCCATTTACGGCTAAGCTTAAAGAATAACACTATGATTTTGTGAACTGATAACTTGGTTAGCGATACGGTCCGTTAGAAAAAAATGGAATTAGTTGGGAAAAATGGTATAAAAGCTGTTTACGACCTCCAGAGCTATTGGACGTCAATGACAATGGTCTCCATCTTGGCTTCACTTTTTGAACGACTGAAGTTCTCACTCCAGATATGATATGAAGCTCACTGGTTTGGCTCGATATCATACAACAATGGGGTATCTCGAAAACGAAGACCGAAGACCTGAGATGCGTCTTCGTTTTCATAATTACGAAAACAAAGACCCGTCTTCATTTTCGTATTATAGAGGTTCAGATTTTACTTCCACTACTGCTACCACTACCTCTCACTGGCTCAGTACTCATGTGACTGGTTAATCGAATATATCAAACGTATCTGATTGGTTAAATTGGTCTATTGGTCTTTGAATGGTAGCGATAGAGGACGTCCAATCTGAGTCTCTCTATTACGAAAACAGAGACAGGTCTTCCCGGTTTTCGTATTACCAAAACAAAGATCCATCTTGGTTTTTGTATTTCCGCGAAAACAAAGACGGGCGTTCGTTTTCATATTACGAAAACAAAGACCATAAAATATTTATTTAAATTGTTTTCGCGAGAATAAGCTGTACGCTGTGTGTCGCGAAAATGTTCCGATAAATTCTGGCAAAAAAACAGTTATGGAAACTAACTTTGAGCAATAAAAATAGAAACCTAAGGTTAAACCGCAGTCAACGGCAAAGCTTTTAATTCAAATAAAAGATGCATGGGTATTCTTTCATGAATGAAGATATTTCGTCTCCGCAATTTGGTATGAGTAAACTCTGGTAAACTAAATAGCCTTAGTTCAACCACCCCATACATAGTGCGCAGGCTCGTTTTCGAAACACCCTACAATTCCCTACAACAATGTTGAAATATTTTGTTTAACTGCTTACTTTAAATTTGATAAGATTTCAAATATTTACCAAGGAAACAGGATAAAACGTTTGAAATTAAAATTGTTGGCCGGATGGTACTGCCTATTGGGTCAAAATGTTGGGTCAGTTTGAACTGGCTTTAATGGTTTATCTCCATTTTATTTGAACTTACCTTGTTCCGTTTAACTATACGGGATATTAAATAAAATATAATCTATTTACGTTACGGTAAATACTACTTTTATAATGTACTACTACAAGTTTGCCTTTTTGAAGCTGGAAAGCTTTTGGGTTTTGTAGATGGAAATTATCGAGTGTAAATTTATAGACCTTTATTAGACCTAACCAGGAACAGATGCGAAAAATGCAACCTAACTATAGGTCCTTGGCAGGAATTGAACCTGCAGCCCTGCGATTCCGGTACCACTCTCTAACCAACTGAGCTACAGAGTCCAGTTGTCGAAATCTAACCACAAGTTCATGTATATATACAGCTATTTCAATTAAGGTTGTCCACGAGCAAAGCGGAAAAGTCGAATACGAGCGCGAAAGGCTGCTGGGAACCGCTTTGAAAATTCGTCAATTTGTTAATTAGCGATTCCCAGCAGCCTTTCGAGCTCGTATTCGACTTTTCCGCTTTGCTCGTGGACAACCTTAATTGAAATAGCTGTATACTAGGATACTGCCATGCTAGGTTATGTGTAAGAGCTCGACAACTGGACTTTGTAGCACAACTGGTTAGAGCGCGGGGCCTATACTACGTAACTACGTTGCATTTTTCACATCTGCTCTTGGTTAGAGTGCGGGGCCTATAGTACGTAACTACGTTGCATTTTTCACATCTGCTCTTGGTTAGGTCTATGTAATTACACTCGATAATTTCCATCTACAAAACCTTTCAACTATTATTCAATCGAGTTAGATGCCAAAATGTTGATATTTACTTATAACATAGCCTATCGAAGGGGAGATGGCTGCGAAACGCATTAGAATAACAATATAACTCATTATCTATGTTAGTCAACGTTTATTCATAATCTAGTTCTTCACCGTCACGTGTGTATTGTATTTTTGCCCAATCCACCAATTAATAGTGATTCCAATTACCCTATTGTTCGAGTCACGGATAGGTAACTTTCCTAAAACATTGCTATTGGTTAGTTGGGCAAAAACACAATACGCACGTGACGGTGAAGGTCCAGATTTATGAATAAACGTTGACTAACATAGATAACGGAGTTATATTGTTATTCTAATGAGTTTCACAGCCATCTCCCCTTCGATAGGCTATGCATTGCTTATAACAAAGTATGCATGACTATCTACTGTACATTCAGAACAGAGGTCAAAGACTGGTCGCCCAATGCAAACACTGCATTTCTCTTGCAGCCTGTTATCGTGACTTCTCTTCGCTTCTCGATCTCCAATGGAGGGTAGAAGTGAAGGAACGACCATAAGGCATAAGCGTGCGAGACGGGATGTGGTAGCCCCCGTCTGTGTAGTCGGGCAGATTCTACTTAAAAATCGGGCGATTTGCTAGGCCTGCTCGCCTCAGTGTAATATATTTTGTCAGGATGTTAATGTTGAGATATTATCATTAATATTAGTCAGAGAAACTGAGCGACAGATTGTGTTTATTTCATTAAATGTAAATTGCATGCACTGGAGTGAGGTGTTTTCGCCTGAATGAAATACTAGAAATACTCGTAAATATAATTCTATCTTTTATTTATCGTCTTAAGATTGACTTTGTATTTTCGCGCGACTGTATAGGTGATGTATTTCTTCTATTTACCCGTTGCTTCGCAACATCTGTGAGTCAAAAATGGTTCATAGTCGCTGGTTTTCCATTAGGAATTTGTTCGCGCCAAGCGACATTTTCCTTTATCGGTATCGCTTATCCGAGTCTATGACTGCCACGATATAAGGAATGTTTGTGATTTAGAGATTATCTTCAAGTCGTCTGATTTTTGTAAGATGATCAGCGGTGTACCTCAGGGATCTACACTAGGCCCGCTATCGTTTGTTCTTTTCATAAAATGAGCTACTGGATTGTACTGTACGTTGCAGTATTTTGATGTATGCGTACGATAAGGTTCTCTTTTTTCTGAAAACTCTAAATTTGGAGCTAAATATGAACAATTGGTTGCAGAATAATCTCTTATATCTGAATGTGAAAGACTAATTGACGCTGCTACAGGTCTCAGTCAAAATTTAGTGAAAGTGAAATGTTTTACTCAATAACAACACAGAAGTTAAAGACTCTATATTCGATTTAGTCCGATTTTTGGTATACCTATAGGCCAGCAGCGAATACACCGAGTGATGGACGTTGAAATCCCATGTGGCTTACAAAAGACTGGTAAGAGAATAGACGCTTCCAAGGTTGAAGACGCCATCAATGAAACACAATAGTGCAAGGGCTGCAAACACAATGGAATTCCCTATAGGTAAATTTGCAGGGGTGCAAACACAATGGTGAAAACAATAGATTCAAGATGGCGTCCTTAACCTTGGATGGGTATTGAACCACTTGGGAAAGCAAAATATAGCTAAAAGTAGAGGGAAATAATTTCTTTATCCCCGTCCCAAATAGTCGTGAGTGCGTCCCCCATCTCCCTCATGATTGACGCCCCTGATAAGATTGGTAATTTGCACGCCAGCCAGGCACGCCGACGAACTCTAATCAAGCTTTCTGATATTTGGGGGGAAACCCAACATGGTTGACATTTGCCAGTTTACCAATTCACACAAAGGACATGCAAGACATGCATGTTGATTGCATCATCCCAAACAGCTGTTCTAAAATGGTTACGATACCATCGATAGGCACCCGAATTACACTGTGGTACAGTGCGTTGTATGTACAAGCGCGGTTACGTTATTTACGAGCATTATTTACGTTATTTACGAGCGTTATTTCCTAGTTTTAAGAATGTAAGTGCTTACGTTTTTACCTTGAGAGGGAAAGATCGACTTGCCTGAATTAGATGGAGAATACAACATTTATCAAATACAACCGGTGCAAACCAGAATATGTTTAATGATGCAATAATGATTAATGATGAATATGTGCATGCATGTTTCAAAATGGCAATAAAATATTAAGTTTTTCTCATTTGAAAGAACTTTTAAAATGATATATGACGACCATTTTACAAGTTTTCTAAACCATTATTGTTTTTCACAATATTTCGACTAAAACAGCATGCATGCCGCCATCTTGGCCCATGCCTTATTCTGTGCCCATGCTTCATTATGCACGACGCCAGGGTGCGTTTGGCGACGATTTCATCATGAAGTCGATTTTTATCTGTTAAAATATATACTGTTAAAATTACCATGTGATAAGTTTTTTAATATTCTGTTATTAACCAGTTGGAAATGGTTTCGAACTGGTTAATAACAGAATATTAAAAAACTTATCACATGGTAATTTTAACAGTATATCCTTGTTATGACGTCATCAAAACCCCAGTTAAGTATAAAAAAGCATGATGGCGGAATACACGTTGTTTCTGGTCAAAATGGTAAAGGTCTTCCTACATCATTTCAAATGAGACACTTAATACCTTTATTGACATTCCCTTCAAGCTGTGTTTACACTAGGCCTGTTTTGGCCTAGTTGGATTATGCTGATTGGTTGATTAAACGAGTCAGCCAATCAGTGAAGCTGGCCAAGGCTTGTAGTGTAACACGGCTTTAAACGACCAGCCTTTGAAATTTAGTCCCCGCAGAGTTTTTTGTGCTTTCAAATTAGGTGTAATATGGTGGACAATGATGCGCATGCCACTTTGTTTCATTAAAGTCTCAAACAAACCATAACCTTCTGATGCAAAGCAATTTTCCATTGGCCTTTTTAAAAGAACAAAAAGCCTCAGCATGCACTAAATATCAATCCATATACTTAATACTTTACTCTTTATACCATTATCCTCCAGTAATAGACCTAATTACCTAACGCATTTTTGTTTACACACTACAATATCAGCAGGTTTAACTGCATTGTGCACAGCTTGCTCAGTCTATGATAATCTGAAGTAGATATCATTTACTAAAATTAATAATATCCTTTGCAAAACTGATGCTTTTCATGTTTACGCGTTAGTTGATTAGGTCTACTCCAGTTTACAATGAACACATTGCAAGCAAGTGTACTTAACATATGACAAACTTGGTTTCCATGGGAACTACGAACCACGATTTATGGAAACAATCAATATGATAATTATAATATTGATAATTTTACCATAAGGCGAGAATGGTTTGGTCTAGTTCAAAATTATGTTGAAATATGGTTAACAGGGCTTCGCGTTGAGGTACGTTTACACACAACGATTAATCAGGCCGATTCAGCTTTAATTAAATTATATTTGAAAAACACGTACGCTGTCATCGTCATCTGACGTCGTCAATTGACAACATTCGTCATTAACATTCGGCAAAACCAGAAATCGGCCCGATTAATCTTTATGTGTAAATGTAGGTTTACCCTCCCTGCACAACACTACTCTGCCCAACCCCTGATATTTGGGAGATGACAGGCTTGTCTGCATTTTATTTTCTTATCCAATTGAAAATGACTGGGATTGACATCGTTAAGTAACTTGCAACCCTTTGCTAATGGAGGGTATGTAACGTAGTAGATCAAATACCCTGTATAAATTATTGACTGATTATTATACAACTTATTACAAGGTTAAATCAATAAACCGACATCCAATGTAATGTGACGACACTGTTATATACAAAAATAATGTTTTCTTGGTTTTGAGTGTTTCCCCAACATGTGTAATTAAAGTGGTATTTTCATGGTTAAACGGTAGGTAAGGAAATAGCGACATGCGGTTCATGTGGTTTACAATATATCTTATTCTGTGACATAATAAAGTTTCCAACTGACAGAAGACGTTTACACACTGAACACTTGATGCAACTTCTATGAACGATATTATCTTTCACTTTGAACTTCTCCATTTGATAAACTTTGGAACCACATACAGCACAAGTATCTGTCTTGAGGTGGATAAATGGCGAATGTTTTACCTTTGGCTTCTCTTCTTGTGACGGCGTGGAGTTATTAGTTTTCTGCTCCGGAGAGAAAATACTTCTTCTTGCCAAGAATGATGGTAGATCAGATTGTACATCTTTAGATCCTTCTTCAGTATGCCCATCTGTCGAATCCGTCATCTTGACACTGCCATTCGACACTGATGGAGCATTGGGTGTTTTCTATCAAAACGAACATTACAGTCAGAGATGGATTTACAGGGGAGGGGCGGCGGTGCGCACATCCTTCCTAGCCTTGGCAAAGGAGCGCTAACGGGGTTGCCAGTTTCCTTAATTATCAAATCCATCTTTTTTGAATTGGAAAGGCAATTATAAAAACAAAAATAAGTCAACGGTCTATGGTCAACGGTCTATGATCACACACGTCCACCCCGACCAGATTTGGGTGGATCTATCCCTGATTAAAGGCCGTTTTTCCATTGGGCGGAATTTTGCGCGCGGAGCGGTATTTTTCTTTGCCTTGTGATTTCTCGGGTGGAACTAATTAGAAAAGACAAAGAAAAATTCTGCTCCACGCGCAAAATTCCGCGAATGGAAAACCGGCTTTACAGTGTCAATTGAAATTATTATGTAGCAATTATTATATAGAAAACCGTATCACGTGCCGGTCCACAAAACGTCATGTTCACTGCATGCTTTGGTGAGGGGGCAAGTGGTCAACAATGAAACAATTACTGACCGGTCAGTAATAAAACCGGAAGTGAGGCGCGAGCTACCCACGTCTGACGGTCGGTTTGCAAGTCGTTCAGAAGAAGATTTTAATCTATTATTAAGAGATAAAGACGGAATACCAGGTACATTATTAAGACTTTGACACTTGCTATATGATAAAACACTTATTTACTGAGACCTCAGGAAAACGGCTTGTTTTGTGCCCCCCACGGCAGTCTCGGCACCACAAAACACGCCGTTTCCCTCGGTCTCAGTAAATAAATAATACTTATTGACCACCAACAAGATACGGCTCTGCTGTTTAAAATGTCCATAATTCTTTAGGCGGGGGTTTCTCACGTGAAATGATTTGTATCAGACAATTTTAGATCATTGAAAGGTCGTTTATTACAAACGGGAATGAATATCCTTTAAATGTTGTTTCGCCGTTAACTTCTTCCATCAGGGTCTTTGAATTATAATAAATATGCGTTTTGCGGAGAATTCGTGAACAAAGAACAATAACTTCTAAACCACATACATCAATTCTTTATCTGTCATGGTTTTCGACTTAATTATATAATTTTTCTAGCTTTTTTTACACATACCTTTATATTTTCTTTCCCTTCATCAGCTGTTTTGGTGGTTGTATTTGGTTTTATTTTAGGTTGTGGTTTAGGCAAAGGTTTTGGCTTGAGTCCAGGTGCTTTCTTTGTTAGACTTGACGAAACACTTGCCTTCTTTTCCACTACTTTATTTGGAACTTCATCTAGTACAACAACAACATCATCATTTTGTTTCTTCGGGCTCTTTTGTACAGATTTCTCCATTTCATGTGGTTTACTTGCCGTGACGGGAAAACGATAATTTCTCTCGAGACTCTGGGATTGTTTAGGCTTCGATGGTGGTTTTGGTTTGGGTAGGACCTCCGGTTTCTTCCTTCGATCATACGAGATAGTTTGAGACCTAGACGAACGTTCAAACGCCTGTTTCAACTTGGCAACTCCAAGATTCGAGTCGTCCTGTGTCCGATTCTTTTCCTCTACTACAGGTCTTATTCGACTGTGCATGCTTTGTGGACGATTACGCTGGATACCTCTACGACCGTCCGATTTCTCTTTCTTGGTTTCAACTTCTTCGGTTCGTACTTCTGGCATGATCGGTTTTTGGTAAACTTTCTCAGGGGTTTCAATGATAAGTCTTTTGCTTCGTACAGGAGAACGTGGAGTTGAACATGAAGAAGGGCTTGATGGAAGGCTTGATGGAGGGCTTTCTTCTTTCTCAACAGTTACAACTGTGTTGTCTTCGCTTATTTTTTCACCAACAACTGCAGGTACTTTTACAGTTTCGGGATGTTTACTTGTAATATTTTCTGAATGAACATCTTCTTCAGAAATCGACATTGGTTGAAATTCTCCCGATTGTTCTACAACGGTCACTTCGTTTGTCCCACGAATTTCTTGGTTTGTCCCACGAATTTCTTGGTTTGTTGACGCAGTTACTCCCTCTGCTGCTAACAAAGGAGAAACAGCAAAGTCATTCGTAGTTTGCCGATCATCAGTATTTATTTCAATATCCAGTACGGCATGAGAATCCTCAGTTTTAACATTATCGATATCAATATTCTGATACAGAGCGACACCACGTATTTCACTGATATCTCTCGATGTGTCGTGTTTCTGTTCTGAAGTTGTTTCTTTCATTTCAACTTCGGTTGTTTCCACACTGTACGTCTCCTTGGAATTAGCAGACGATCGCAGGCTTTCTGCTAAATCACTAAAATCTGTTGTTTGTCGGATATTGTATTGATTTAATTTGTTGTTCTCTTGTTGCCGACGATTTTCTTCCACAAGTCTTTCGTGTTTAAGTTTTTCCTGTTCACGTTTTTGTTGGTCAAGTTTTTCCTGTTCAAGTTTTAGCTTTTCTAGTTTCTCTTGTTCAAGTTTTTCTTTTTCCAGTCTTTCTTGCTTTTCCTGTTCAAGTCTTTGCTTTTCCAGTTTTTCCTGTTCCAGTCTTTCCTTTTCCAATTTTTCTTTTTGACGTTTTTCCTCTTCAAGCTTTTGTTTTTCAAGTCTTTCTTGCTCTAACGTTTCTTCCTCTAACTTTTCTTGTTCGCGTTTTTGCTGTTCAAGCTTTTGCTGTTCAAGTTTCTGCTTTTCATCTTCTAGTTGCTTCTGTTTCGCCTCTTCTTGTTCTGGTTGGCGTTGTCTTTGTTCGTCTTCCATTCTTTTTCTTAGATTTTCTCTTTCTTGTTTCAGCTCTTCTACATTGGGCTGTACTTCAGATTGTTCCACAAGTACATTACCTTGGATACGCGCACCAACAGACCTGCTTCGTGGTATAACGTTACCATCAGTGATATCATGTCCACCGTGACGCACTGAAGCTACACCCTTGCGTGTGGGGGCCCTCCTGTGGCGGGGTGCAACTCTTATTTTGTCATGCGACACATTAAGACCAGGAAGCAGTCTCTCAGGAGTAGAACTTGGAGACGCTCGCCAGTCAATATCTGCAATAAAAAGGTTTATTGTTGAGAAAAAAAGACAAATTTATTCCTGAAACTTGAGAAAGTAATAACGAGAATCACGTCGAAAATTTGCAACTAATTCAGATGAAACTAGGAACATTTCATTGAGCATTTACATATTGCGCATTAGCTACATCACATTTTTGTTATAAGTTTAATTAGAAAGGTCTCGTGACTACAGAGTAAATCGGCTCAATACGCCTTCCAGAAAATATTCAGCCTTGGCTATAGAACCTTGTTTTCATGACATTTGATATCGGGTTTAGAGCCCTTAATCTTGTTACAGATGGACACATTTACGAAATCATACAGTTACATTAAATTATAAAAAAGACCTTTATATTATTAGGACATCAGTAACAAGATAAAGGGCTCTAAAGCCGATATCCCAAAAGCTAAGTACTTTCCTGAATGGTCTATTCCTTCAACTTAATCCAAAACGAAAGGAAGCTTCTGGCATCTACAGTATGAAGCGATTTTTAAATTGGCATCTACAGTATGAAATGATTTAAAGTACAATCTCACCTGAAGACTGCACAACAACAGATACTTGTGTTATTGGAGATGTTCCGTCTTCATTATCAACATCGTCTCTCTGTTTTGAACGGAGTTCTGACAACAAACTATCATGCTATACAAAAAATAATGAAACATAGCAAGTTAAGAGGATCAACAGTACTGTACTACAGCAACACACACTCACGACATGACCAACAGAACAATTGAATGTAGCGTATTTCATACAACCCAGTCTCATAATTATGTAAACATCACTGGAAATTCTTTTCAAAATCCTTACTATGGAAATAGTATGGATATTCGTTGGAAATAGTATGGAAATCCAATTTTCATACAAATTGCAATTTCTATACTATGGTTATGGTTATGGTTTGGCCGATTTACACTGCACAACTTTTGCCTAAAGCCTGGTTCACACTGGTCGTAATTCGTCGGCGATCTATTGTATTCTTTTCCGACAGACAAAGCATTTTACACACCAGTGACCACAGAACAATGGAAATCCCCGATTCTTACGACCAGTGTGAACCAGGCCTCTATTGTATTATTTTCCAACAGACAAAGCATTTTACACACCAACGACCACAGACAATGGAAATCCCCGATTCTTACGACCAGTGTCTGGTTCACACTGGTCGTAAGAATCGGGGATTTCCATTGCTTGAAGTCATTGGTGTGTAAAATGCTTTGTCTGTCGGAAAAGAATACAATAGATCGCCGATGAATTACGACCAGTGTGAACCAGGCTTAAAACTGTCGCATGCAACCTACTTACAACTTGAGTTGTGCTCTGTGAATCAATCACCTACGACAATGTAAGCGAGTTGTGATTTACACAGTACAATCCAAGTAGTAAGCAGGTTGCATGCGACCGCCGCTACAGTTTTAGGCAAAAGTTGTGTAGTGTAAATCGGCCGGTATGGAAATAGTTTGAATATACTATGGATTGATGCAATTGCAAATTTCATAGTATGGATGTCACTATTACCCCCTATGCATATTTCCCAAAATGCATACGAAATAAAATATCGCATGCAGTCTTAAAGATAAGTACGAATAATCGCGGTTTTTAAAACGATTAACATTTCTACAGCGCAAATTTACACGTGCATATGATCAACTGCGCTTTACATCAAGTCTTACGCTTACCTAATTACATACCTAGCCTGGACTATTTTATCTTTGCAACAAATATGATATTACTTTCTTAACTGTGTTTATCCTAACCCGCCCTGTCAACTTTCCCTGTGGGAGGAAACTGGAGCACCCGAAGAAAACCCACGACTTTCGGCAGAGCGTTGACAGACTCTTTTCACATGAGTCCGTAGCGAGAATCGGACCCACGAACTTAGAGGTGAAAGGCACTTGCTCTGACGCGACTGCGCCACTTAGGCAACTTAGGCGATCTGCACTGGGTTGCACGTTCCTTTGCCAACTCAAAGAGGGTTATCAGGTGAATATATATAATTAACTGAATAAGGGGCAATTTTGGTTAATTTTGTTTCTTAGGCATTGTTGCCTAGCTAGCTCATTTTCCACTAATTTTATTATTTTATAATTTTTTTCTTTGTTGGTATATGACATACTGTAAGTCTCTGGTATTGTTCTTCTTTTTCCCTTTTGTACCACTATGTTGACAAGCTTAATTTACAATCGTATATTCGAAGCAACCGTTTACATGTAAGGCATAATTTGGCATAATGTATCTATTTTGTAGTCCACAGCAATATCTGGGCAAGCAGTAATTATATTAGAAAACACTAAATTTGAAAACAATACACCCTTCCGGAAAGTACTTACAGTAGCCTTGGCTATTGAGTCTCGTTATTGCATTTAGAGCCGTTTATCTTGTTGCAGTTGACACATTTATGAAATGATACAGGTCTATTAGGTAACTAGTGTTTATATAATTAAATTATCGGTAACAAGATAAAAGGCCTGAAGCTGATATCTCAATCCCGAAAACGAGGCTCTATAGCCAAGGTTAAGCACTTTCCAGAAGGGTGTATTACTGAACATGGAACTTACACTCATTGCTTTCTTTGGAGGACTATGGGTGTCCATTGGTGTTTCATCAACTTGTTCTAATGGTGCTACATCTGGCCTCTCACTAGGTCTTTGTATAAGGTTCGGATCTGACACACTTCTCTGTGGTTGACTTCGAGATCCTTTGCTACTTTTCCTGGAGAAAAATCTTTTCACAGTTTTCCAAACGCCAGCCTTTTTACGTTTCTTAGAACTTGACGCTGTACTGCTGTCAAATATAGTATCTTCTGCATCTTCATCAGACATACCATGTGCAGAACTTGCTGTTGTATTAAAACTTCTTCCGTCGATGCTTGCATCAACACTTGCTGAAAAAACACGTTCTTGCTCACTCTCATCCATCTTGGTTCTCTTACTTGCACGTTTCCAGCTCAAACTGCGGATCACAGACCGTCGTGGTTTCTTGGCTGCTTGAATGAAAATATCAGGAATTTTCAATATAATATCAATCTGCAGGTTTTATGCAATCAGACAGTAGAAACAGGTGGTAGACTGTAACCTGTTGAAATTGTGTCAAAATTATGGCCTCGACTTCTAAGACTAAACAAACTATAGCAGTGCACCAGAACCAATATTTTAAGGCCAGGATCCAAAAAAAGTTCACTAGGAAGTTCTGGCCAGAATCGATATCCCAAGAACTTTGGCCCGCCCGTTAAATTTGCCCCTCCCACACAGTCCATATTCCTAGGCAATTTGGCCCAGGGGGCATATATTTTTTTTTGGGGGGGGGATATTTCCTGTTGGCACTGAACAGAGCTTATTAAATCGTTTACGGTTAGATGTTGCTTTGTACTCTGTCAACCTTCAAAAGATGAATAATATGTCTATGATAGTATGCCTAGGTAATGGACCATTCCCCAATTAACCAAAATTTTGATCTCAACAAGTCTAGACAAAATCCATCATAGCATGAAAGAGCATCACAAAATTAGTAATATTCCAAAGTTTCGTTGCGAAATGTTGTAAAATGCGGATAATATATAGCCTTGCGAAGTTTGCAATTTTCAGTCATTTTAGATTACAAACGGGAAATGGTTACCACTTTTCCAAAATTTTGATCTTAACTAGCCTAAACAAAAATTTCATCACAACTTGAAAGAGCAATCACAAAATTAGTAATATTCCAAAGTTTCGTTGCAAAATGTTGTAAAATGCGGATAATATAGCCTTGCGAAGTTTGTAATTTTCAGTCATTTTGTATTACGAAAAGATGTGCATGGTAACCATTTCCCGTTTGTAATCTAAAATGACTGAAAATTGCAAACTTCGGAAGGCCATATTATCCGCATTTTACAACATTTTGCAACGAAACTTTGGAATATTACTAATTTTGTGATGCTCTTTCAAGCTGTGATGAAATTTTTGTCTAGACTTGTTGAGTTCAAAATTTTGGTTAATTGGGGAATGGTCCATTAAATAAGTAATATGAACTAGCTGTTCAAATATTTGGTCAATGAATAAATTTTATAATCTTTTTTCTTTAATGAGTTCCATGCTTTTTTCAATCCTAAAAATAAGGGTCCCCGCTGGTATACCTTTGGTGCATGCCCCTCATATCTAAATACCCTGATCTATGCCGAGTAATCTTCAGAGTAGCCATAAAATGCACAAAAAATGGTACTGTTCACGACTAATTAAGTGTGACCATTTTTCAATCATTGAATCTTTTAATGTTTCAATTTTGATACTCTGAAGTAGAAGAGATGAAAAGTAGAAAGTATTTTACTGTTTATTGCTCAGTTTTGTTTATATAATTAATTTTGTTGGGACAAAAGTTGGCGGCCACAGATAGGCAAGTAGCTGGTCGTTTTGGCCGTCTTGCAGGACTTAACTCATTAACTGGCAATGCGCCCAGAGATTGGCAAGATGATGGCTTAACATTCAATAATTCATATAATTATAGGAGTACCACAAGTTAGAAAAAGGTTAGAATTAAGCAGGTGAGAAGCATTACTAAAGTGTACTATTGTAACAGTGTAATGAATTGAAAGTCATTCATGAATACCAACTGGTAGCTTTGGTGGTTACAAGGTCAATTTTAGACCATCTCTAATCTCAAATTCCTCCGGCCAGTACAGAAATATGCAAGATTTTTTCATATGTACAATGTATCAGTCAATTCCAGCAGCTAGTGCCCATCCCCTCTGGCCTTTGCAGTTTTTCCTAATCCAGGGGGGGGGGGATATTGCCAAACTTTTTTGGCTTGGGGGTGGGGACTTCGATGCTTTCCATCATGGCTCATAAACTTTTCAATAATCCTTGATATTCTTGTTTGTACATTTCTATCATGTACGTAGTTTATAATGGTACTGAAGTATACCTGGTTTTTATATGTTGACGATCGTCGACAATGCTCTTTATTACCATTGTCTTTGATCATGCATTGATGCAGGGCTGCCAACCCTGGAAGTTTTCAAATCTGGAGAATTGATATGCATTTTTTTTTTGGCAACGTCCCCCCTACCCACGTCGCCAAAAAAATTTCGGCCAGTGTACCATTTTAGGGGTCAAAAATTTTTCCGGACATACAAATATTAACTATAAATTGCCTGAATTGCATGATTTTCCTACAAAAAGCATCGTTGGAAATGTGATTTATCGCGTACTATTTTAAAACTAAAAGGACACTTCTGCCCCCCCCCTAGCAAAAGGCAGGGGGGGGGCAGCCCCCCTGCCCCCCCCCCAGTTCCGGCGTCCCTGAACACAAATAACTGTTGATTTCAAGTTTCACAATATTATGTACTAGTTTAATAAAATATCGACATCTTTAATGGCGTCAATACGGGTTAAAAAATCCCTGTAAGATGAAGTGTTTACGGAAAATGGTGCCATTCAACCGCTGATTAAAAGCAACGCAGGCAGCAACGAAAGAATTTTATTTTACCAGCAAAACGAATGTGCAACACAAATAATTTTTATTGTTAAAACCTTTGACAACGAAGAATCAAATGGCTAGTGCATAAATCGACGTTGGTGATTATCCTAATCCGGGAGAATTAAGACAAAATCTGGAGACTGGGAGATTAGGTCCAAAATCTTGAGACTCCCGGATAATCCGGGAGAGTTGGCAGCCCTGTTGATGAGTAAAATCCTTTGTCTACATGAAATAGTTTTCTCCTTCAACGAACAATGATCACAATGATCTATGAGTGCATCGTCGACCATCAGCAACATACAAAACCTGACTTATTGTCGATTTCAATTCACATTCCAAGTTCAGAAATTGGGCGCGAAATAGATCTTCGTTTATAAACAAATGTTCATACTCAATAATTTATAACCAATTCAATAAAATACAAACCTTCTTGGTAGCCCACCAGACCAAGAACTTTCCATTGAATTGTATTAACGATGTTAATTTCAACTTGAACTATGAACATTTGTTTACAATAGTTCAAACATTGAAATCTACAATGTGAACTTTGTTGTGAAGTTCACACCCAATTTTTGAACATGGAAACACAATTGGCAACAAACTTTGGAACCGCACGTTGAAAAGTGACTTGAAATTGACAATAAGTAAAGATAATATTTTCAAAGGGTGACATTAATATAATAGGTCTAGCTAGATGCACTGAAGTTAGGGTTAAGAATTTATACTGTTGCATTAATATAAAAGCATTTTTATTCTTGTTGTAGAACTTCTATTTTCTACTTTGCATTTATATTGTCCATAGAATTACAATATGCAAATCAACATGTACTAAACAGTCAATATTATTGCCCAGCCAGGGGTTGGGATATAGACCCAATTTTTTGCCCAGGGGTTGGGCTTTAGCACAGGTCTTCCTTCCCTGGGGTGGGGACATACCCTGGGGGTGGCCTGGGGATGAGCACTGCTGGAATTGACTGATACATAACCTATATTGGCTTTTGATGGAGACCTCTAGTTTACAAGTTTGTACAATACATACCAACTAATATTATCATTATATATAATCAGTATTTGTAGTAAAGAAGCAATGAAATGATGTTACAAAAATTTGACGAATTTAGTAAAATATTTTAACCATTAAGTTGCCCTAATGTCCCAACTATAGTTTATTATAATTTTATTCTGTCTAACACAAGACAATTTTACTCATCAAGGAAAGAATGCTGGCACTCAATGGGTTAATAAACAATTAACTATACATGTTTGTTTCAAAACATTCAAATTATTACATAATTTGCAAGTGAATAAGAAATTATCAGTTACCTCAACATGAACATTTATTCAACTCACAGCAGCTCATGCAAACAAATTAAAATCTTCAAATATTTAATTATGACAACATTTTCCATGTGACACCAAATATGGTCATTGCATGTCAGTCATATACACACAGGTGCATGCATATGAAAATATCATATTATTTGGAATTCCTTAATATTAGGAATTAATTATTATAGAATCTGTCCAATATGAATTCTTACAGGGAAATAAAATTTCAGTAGGAAATTTTGCCAAATTAACAAATTTTTGCCAAATTTTGCCAAATTAACCCATTGAGCCGCAATGCGCCCCACTTATTTTTACTTGTCTAACGCCAGACGATTTTACTCGTCAGTGGAGAAGCTCTGTAGCTTAATGGTTAATCAAAAAATCTGACAATGTCTATAGATAGATAGAAAAACTTTATTTACCCACGCTAACCCTGTGCCATTGAGCTGCAATGCGCACCAGTGTGCCCTACTTATTTTTTTACTTGTCTAACACCAGACGATTTTACTTGTCAATGGGGAAGCTCTGCAGCTTAATGGGTTAATGTCTATATTTTATGACTCTATATTTTAATGTCTGCATGCATATTTTTAAGCATTTAAGCATTTTTAAGTGAATTAAAAAACATATTTGCATGATCAGATGCAAGTATGTAGATCCAGCACATCCCCATGAGGCCATGAACATTAAGGGTAACACACAATCTGTGCTCAATCTTTGGTTGCAATAAAAATCACCAACATACACATACACATACAATTACTAACAGTCAGTGCCAGTGTAGGTAGCGATGATAACAGCTGCAGTGTGAGAGAGATACAACTATCTCTCTCACACTGCAACTGTTTTTGCATACAATCACTGTAAACAATTATTTTATTGTTACTCAACCATCACCAATAATCTTCAACTGTCTTTGTCAGTCTAGATCGTGCCAATAAAATGAACAAGCTTTCATTGGTAGGGATACAACTACCTGAAAATATATAAGGAGAATTTTGATATTTCGAGTGAAGGCCCTTCGTTTCGAGCAAAGGGCCTTCGCTCGAAATTCTCCGTATATATTTTCAGGTAGTTTCATCCCTACCAACAAAATCTTGTTCATCATTCACCACTAATTACTGTAATGGTGTTGTATTTTGTGTATGTTGCTAATTATTGTATTGAATTTATCATTTTATCATACTCCATATGTTGTAAACTTTTACATTACATCTAATATTCTAGATAATTCTTACAATGTGCTCTGCACTCATGCATACAAAATATGTGTGCTTCACCTTGTAAACAAACACAGTGTGAGAGACCTTGTGAACATATATTCTCTTACAATACATTTGCCGTTTGGTAGTTTACCAGTAAGTCAATTTCATTCAGATGTGTAAGAGAAAGCTTATAAAATTATAACAAATGTCAAAATTGAACAGTCATATGCCATTGAAATGATTAAATTGATTGTAGGAAAATTGACTTATATTTAGTTGTCCATAATACAACATATCAAGCCAAATTTATCCTCTAAATTTAAAACTTGGAAGAATGAATAAGTAATGTATGTATATACAGGTAAATATTTGTGCTTTAATTTAAGAGGAGCAGTTTATGTTGGAATGCATGGTTGACTGAATATTGGGCCTTTGCTAAATATTCTCTATCAGATGGAAAAGAAGCAGACTTTAGACTGTTCTTTAACTTTGTACAATGCTTTCCAAAGAAATAAATGCTTATCCAGTACAATACCAAACAAGAACAATGAGTATGAACACTGTACGTAATATACAACACTTGGTGTAAAACTAATGAAACTTACCAAGCAAGCTTCCTGCTGTAAAATCTTAGATTATTGACAATGTAACAGTTTACATTAATCCAATCAACAACGAATATACAATATATTTTAACAGAGGTTTGTTCTAGCACAGTAAAATATCAGACGCTCTTCACAATCCACGACAACTTCAGTTAAACGTATGAAGGAATGTTGTATTAGGTAATTTACATATTAAGAAGTCAACTGGCTTCATGCCGTGTTTTTTTTGTTTCTGCTTGGGAACATGGACTAAATTAAAACTTACAATGTATAACCCACGCATCTAAACAGTTGTTTGGCAACAGCAAATTTGCTTTGAGATATAATATAGGCAATTATAATGGGCATAATACGAAGCCACTTTCCACAGCGGTTATTTGGTGAAGAAATGCACAATTTAGCTATTAAAAGGATAATTTGTTACATTGGAGTCATTGTTAGAATTGTTTATTTCATACAAACGTTATGTATGACAAAAACACAACTATATATTAAGGACTACTAGTAAAACCAAAGCTATATTACCGCTATATTATCGAAGCTATATTATTATTTGTTGTTTTAACTCTTGACTATATCTCGAATACTCACATGACCAACCCAAACTATTATTAAACGACATATGCATGACAACATATAAACCATTCTTCCTAGACTAAGACATATAAACTAAATTTCGAACTAAATATTCTTTTAATACTTGGTCAGTAGAACGGTTTACACTGATCGCTTTGTTCTGCATTAAGCTATTTTTTACTTCATCGATGAAATATTTAGGGTGCTTAACATATTGATAAACATCCGTTAAAATAGTTGATTTCGTTAGCAAAGCTAAAAATACAAGGCAATCATTTTGATATTTGTGTGAACAAGCAAATACCGTCTGACAGTTTATACGCTCTTGAGATTTGCCTATAAGGTAATTTATAATTATAGGGAACTACTTATCAAGATATCAAATGGTGCCTATTTGCAAGGGCAATTTTGCCAACTGCAATTTTGCCAAGGCTGCCAACTGTGCTAGAATAACAAAGCTAAATTTGATATTTTGTATACTCACGTAAATCTTGTTCATCAGTGGCTGGTGCTGTAGCCATTATAGATACATGTACCTATAGTGTTAAAATGAGCAGAAAAATGCCTAAATTTGAACACGTTATTACATAAATATACAATGTATAGAGCTCATTTGCTGTGCTGAAAGTGTGAGAGGCATTTTTATTATACAGATCTCAGTCGCGTACTGAACATTACCACTGGACATTACACAGTGGTGTACTATAATAAAATTTCGACCACATTGAACTAGTGCCCTACTAAATCTACAGCCAGAATTTGTGAACTATTTCAAAGTTAGACCAATAAATAAACAACTAAATCTGAAATTGCCCAAATGAACAAGCGTTTCCTGCATGTTTACAAGAGGAAATTGAGGCAAAAGTCTTGCAGTTTATGCAGTACACTCATAATAAAGCTCACGTCTGTATACAATGATAGTTTAAACAGACCTTCTCAATGAAACTAAACGATGCGATAAATTACCACTATTGGAATAAAAGACAAAACAGCTGTTACCTTGTCGTCCGAGAGATAATTTGACGTCAGATTACTCTGCAGTCCTTTACTCCTTTGCAGTGGAAGAATGGATCCAACTGTATACAATCGTTTATATTACTTATGTAACTTCCTACCAAATTGTTCTATCGGATTTAAATTATCCTTGAAGTGAAATATATCTTTAAAATGATGGTTTTAATAATAAGCTGAGTTGGCGACACGCTTCTGTTGACGGGTTTTGTTCAGAGGGTTTTGTTGAAATCAATGCTTAGGACTGGACAATGTATGGTCAGATTTCAACCAATCGCAACACGCCTTCACTTAATCACGGCAAGCTGGCTGGTACAGTGGTAGGTCAGATTTTTGTCCAGATAATTTTCATAACATTCAATGCATTTTCATGGATAATGAAAAAAATCGACAGTACATAAAATAGAAAGGACGTTTTACATGTAACAATAGAATTATTTTGAGAAAACAGCATTGCCCGAATCGTTTTGTTGTATAAGTGTTTCACTCTGATTTGTGACGACGCAAGTTTATTTAATACTCACATGACTTCGCAAATATCTAGTGATTCTTAAGCTGGGGTAATACGAGCAACAGAATTGCTGCAACTTGCAACAAAATCTGACTTCAACGCATGTTAAGTAGAAATGTTGACACATGTTGCCTCGTGATTTGTAATATATGTGTACACATTTTCAATTAACATGCGTAGAAATCAGATTTTGTTGCAAGTTGCAGCAATTTTGTTGCCCGTATTACTCCACCTTAATCAAATATCCCAATTTCGGGTACAAGATTGCAAGTATCCCATAATTACATGAATGACTTATGTCACAGAAGAGATAATACCAGAAGTCTTACTCAAGCGGAAACATGTCCCATCTTTTTTATTGCGCATGCGCGAGCTAAACAAGTGTAATGCAATGTTGACAATAGAAAATTATATTGGGAAGTTGTCATTCCTACAGTAAAAAC
>CACRXK020007266.1:481-23227 GCA_902702795.2 Paramuricea clavata
GACAAAATAATTCAAGACAGTTAATTTTTTATATTTTATATAGAGTTTTTATTGCCATTTTAAACTTCCAATTTGAAACAAACAGAATTTTGAATGAAGTTTCATTGTATTTTAAAGAAACTCAGTCATTCTGTCATTGTTCGTGGAGATACGAACGATTGATATATAAATTATATAAACTGATAAATATAAAATATAAAAAATAAATCTCCCACCTGTCTTCGACATTTCAAAGTGTAGACTCAACCTCGCAAGCAAGGGCCTCAACACCCGCGGCGGGACGGAGACCCTTGCTTGCGAGGTTGAGTGTAGACTGTGTCTAGTGATGTGCAAGTCTATACTACGGATTCAACATCAGTCAACAACCAAACTGAAAGTATTGAACCTTATAGAACGATAGTTTTTATTTGTTTACAACTATACATATTCAACGGTTATATAAGAGTTTAACTGTTATTTGATAATTACTGCTGCATCAACCGGCCCCTTGTTTATACTTTGTAGGTTTGTATATATTAATATCTATCAAGTATCTTTGGTTCAGAACATGACTGATAGGCCTATATGGAAATCCCACTGTTCGATTCAGTGAAGAAATATCTCCTAATTTCTATTGATAGTTTTAGTAAAATGTCAACATTATTGCGATTTATGGCCTTTGAAAGTCAAGCGAGATAGTATATTATCAAATTAATACGCATGTAATTGTCTGAACGAAAATATAGACTAGCCCATACCTTTCGCCGATCATAACTTCGGCCCCTTCGGACGGATCTTCTTTGTTAAATATTCTTGTTCGAATCTCTATCAATAACACTATTTAGAGTGTTATTTTTCAGCTTGTATCTTTTAATTTGCTTCTTTTATTATGTTATTCCATTTCTGGTCTGACTTGACGTGAACTACTTTCAAAACGCAGAGTTTCAAAACGTCAAAACATTTGGTTAATGATTAACATTTAACCTAATTTAGCCGTTGATTGACAACTACATAAAAATACTAACCAATCCGTTTTTCCCGTTCACCAGCGGACGGGTAATTCAAAAACCCCTAGTTTTGCGGCAGACGGTATTTCCTTTGCTTCCCTAATTTTCGCTGCCCGTAGAAATACCGCCTGCCATGCAGGCTAGCCTTTACCAGACCTCCCGATTTTTGGAGATGTCAAGTTGGAACGTCTGCAACTGGCTCAAAAGGGAAGGTGCGAACGAGACTATATAGGAGTCCCATGCAAGGCATGTCTATACAGTGTATAGTCCCCATGCAAGGCAAAAACTATATACTGTAGGAGTCCCATGCAATGCAAAGGGTCAAGGTGCGAACGAGACTATATACGGTATAGGAGTCCCGTGCAAGGCTGTGAATATTAGTGATATGCATATTATTATTCTATGTGTACAGACAGGAATTGCTTGTATACTGCCCCTAAATCGAAAATAAAAAATCGGACACTGTCAATCAATGAGAAATATAATTTAAAATCATCATACCAAATTTCATGATGATTGGACTCAAAATGATCAAAGGAGCCTTGGGATTTTTTCAAAGAGCGTTACCCCCTAACAATGACAACAACAACAAGAAGATTAGCAGCGATTGGGGAACCATTTCCTACTCCAATGATAGTGGTTGCCATGGTAACGTGAAATGTACAATGCTGAGCTTGTACTCACACATTTTGCTATGTTCTCATATTTATACCCTGGTGTAACTAGACAGAATTATAGCACCGTCTGGCGGACTACTCTGGCCTGTTGCCAGGAATGGCACTGTTGGCTCAGTGATTACTAAGTTGGCAGATTTTGTGGTAGATACATACTGTAGCTGGTGATGACCAAATATGAACACAATGTATTATTGTGTTGCAATTTAGATTTTAAAAGTTAAATAATATACAATTGCTTGTTATGGATGTATGGCTAAATTGAGAGTATAAATAGTGTTAAATGGTCAGCAATATTTTGGCCGGTTAAATGCGTATAGTCGCTTGGACTTGTAACAGACTCCTGCAGCCAGAGTGTACAATGGATAAATTGTCAGTGACATTATACACTGACTCAACTACCTCAGGAAATGTTGATTGTGTTGAGTATGAATAAACATACAGATTTTGGAGTATTTTTCAGTTATACTGTACTCAGGGTTCTCATGGAATTCAATATTTCAAAATCCAGACCTGCAAATCCTGGACAATCAGTTTAAGTCATGGAAAATTGGAATTTGACAAGAACATTTTTTGGAGAAAATTGGAAATGAAGTTCCTATAAGTGCATGAAAGGGAGGAGTGGTGTGCATTAATGGGTTCAACAAATAAAGGCAGTTTTAATTCAGAATGGGTTGTCTTTTAAGATACTATTGCCACAAGACAATGTTTAATAAAAACATGCTCACCTATTCATAATGCTGATTTGATGCTACTGTATGCATGATGTACTATCTATATGACACAGATATATACCACAACTCATTTTATGCTTTCTATTTGAAGCCGAGTTTCAGTCTTTAAATTAAACAGATGTTGATCTGTACCATATTGTTAATAATGGGTTTCAGAGAATAACCAAATTATAAATTTTGACAGGGGTGTGGTCTATCCCCTCTTCAGTTTTGTGAAGCCTCTGCCCCCTTTGTTTCAGTTTTAATAACAAGCCTCATCCCAAAACTAACAAGTGGTTCTTGCTTTCTTGGAACAAGTATTGAAACAATTCCCATGCAAATTACTTTCACCCTATACTAAACCTGATCAATTTTCTATTTCCAAAGGTGTCTCCCAACTGTGAGAGTTGTTTAATAATTTTTGGAAAATATTACTGTGGTATTTGCCGCTTATTTGATGACAGAGACAAAGGACAGTTTCATTGTGATGACTGTGGAATTTGTAGGTAAGTTTGAATGGTTTCAGAAATGTGTTTTGTACTGATTCTTTAAAAACCCTTCAATAACACCATTTTATGTTTATGTCCAAGTATATCAGGCATCTGGAATCATGAAACCATGCAATGTAATCAGCTTTAGATATTGTATGATTAAATATAGATATGCAGTAAAGTACCATTCTTGATCATTTTTCACTTCCAAAATTTACTATTTTTTCCACCGAGACATGCATAGCCCAATTGCGATTGCTTTGGGATAATTCTCGAAACAAATGAGAATTTGATCTAATATATTTCCTTCTTGATGGCATGATATAATGTAGGGTTGGAGGACGAGATAAATTCTTTCATTGTGGTAAATGTGGCATGTGTTTAAGTAAATCCATTCTTGATTCTCACAAGGTATGACTACATATCTTAGACTTAGTAGTGCAGGCCTTAAAATATCTTTTACAGGGCCGTCTGACAAAATGTCCGATGAATTCGAGTTTTGGTCGGACACACGTATGATGATGTCCGATGACCTTCAGTTCAGAAAATTAATTAATTTGTGTCATTCAGACTTATTTCTGATACGGAAATAAGTCTGAATGACACAAATTAATACCAGCACAATGTATTAATTCTGAACTAAATCTTATGAAGATATTAAATAAAATGTGTCGTTCATGCTTACTTCCAAGCCAAAATTAACTTGCTTGGGTGCATTTTGATTTACAAAGCTACAGTTTGGTCAGACACCAATACACTCGGGTCGGACAAACAATAAACCTCAGTTTCACTTAGATCGGACAGAATGTCCGGTGGTTTCCTCACTACGTCGGACAATCTCACGAATGGGTCGGACAATGTCCGTGACCGACCGATATTTTAAGGCTTGAGTAGTGTACTGTACTGTACACATACAGTATCTTCATTAGTTATTATTTGAAACTTACAAAATGTTTAATGCAATAATGAACATCGAAAATAAAATTTATTATATTTGTAGTGTTTGGAAGAAAGTTCCAGAAACAATTGTGCTATTTGCTTAGAGGTATTGATTATGTGCTGTTTTTAACAAGTACAGATTTTAAAATGTTGCAAACATGATATGTTTATCAGTCGTTTTCCACATACGACTTTATTTGTAGACTGTAGAATTGTTTATTTCATTGAGTGTTAAATATACTTACAGTAAAATACTATTTACTGAACTTTTCAACTTAGGATCTACATACCTCTACAATTGCAGCTCATGTTCCAAAATGTGGTCATCTTATTCACTCGTAAGTTAGAAATTTTGGCTACTATTTGTGCTTCAGTACTCAGTGGATAATTTACCACTAGTTTTATCCTTTAATACAGGTTAATTTTATCCATTGCAAGTTTGTTACCAGACCATCAATACCAGACCGCAATTCCGAAAGTAGCGAGCCCCTTCTACTTTCGGTTTTATGCGCTGGAATTGCTTACAGAAGTAAAAAAAGTAGAAAACGTTAATCTTTAGAGTAGAAAACGTGCATGTTTTCATACTATATTTGGGAATGTATCGAAATCACCTGGGCCAAGAAAAATACCAGGTTTCTTTTCTTTTTTAGAAACGTTCATCTTTAAAAAACGTCTAATTTCACAGAAAATAAAATTTCTTATTTTTTTTATTTTCGCCACGAAGTGGGTACGAAAAATTGCTCCCAGTTCTTTGCAAGCTTCAGTAAAAAATTTGGTGATATCTAACATGAAAATAGAATTGGGAAGCCTAGTATGTATTTTTTTCTTGGCCCTGTTCTATCGAAAATTGCGTTACCAATGAATAATTTCTATATCGCCGTAAAATTAACGAGTTGTTATATATTTCTATTTTCCGTCTGCTTACCTTAGGACTTGTTACAGTGACCTACTTCAATCTGGGTAAGTTTTAAAGATTGTATTGACCGCTCTTGCCCAGTTTTCTCCGCATGAAATATTAAACTTACCCACTGCTGCTAATCTATACAACATGAATCAGTTTCATATTTAAATGTTCCAAAAAATGTTTTATATCATTATGTATTTGAATATTGAGATTCCACAAACCAGTTACTGTCCGACTTCTCAGTGCGCTGGTGTATGAGAATGTACGTGGCTGGGGTATTTATTCTAAAAATTTTATTCACATACTTTATTACTGTATTTTGTAAAGTGGATACACATGTCCAACATGCAACGAATCCTTGGTAGATATGTCTTCAACTTGGAGTAAATTGGATTCTACGATTGCACAAACTCCAATGCCTCCGGAATATGCGAATATGGATGTGCGAGTGAGTGAACAGTATATAATTTACATACAGTAAAATCAACCATTACGTAAAATTTCCAGTGTATAAAAGTGATCAATGTTGATTGGCCTTTGGTGATTGGCTAGCGCGTTCGATGCACTCTAGATTACTGCAGGAATGACGAAACGAACTGCTTCGAGCACTTGTCGACTTTATGACATTGTTAAGCTTTTAAGAGGACTTATAACCTTACATTTTCCGAGCTTTGATGACCTTTCAATTTTGATACCCTTTCTGAAATCAACGTTGATGACTCATAATAGTCGATCAATAATTCATCGACGCACGCCAGCCTCTATAAAATCAGTACAAACAGAACTGCGCTTTTGCTACCTGAAAACCACAATATCCAGTCACTCTTTAGTAGTTGAGGTTAGTCCCAAGTTTTTGTTTCAGATTCAGTGTAATTTTCAGGTGGTACTTTTTGTAAGACTTTGAAGGCTTTTCACAGGGTTCGTACTTGAAAGTCATTCAATGTCCTTGAATTTGAAAATAAAAAGCCTTGCATTTGTAAAGAAGTACTTGAAAGTCCTTAAATTTTTCTTGCTTTAGTTTTTGGATATTTCCTGAAATTGTTCGGCATTCAAAACGGACATTTTGTTGAATTGATTTTGCATGTTCATATCGGACAAAGCTGTTTGAAACTCATTAAAGTTGCAAAAATTCAACGTCAGATTTTACTGATTGCTAACCCCTTTTTCTTCAGTATTTAGCTCTTGAATTTGCGGACACATGACCTTGAAAAGTCCTTGAATTTGACTCTTCCTCACATGTATACAAACCCTGTTTTCAGTTACAAGAAAACAACATTCCCTAATATGACCGGGAATTCTACGTAATGTTTTACTCAGGGTTTTACTGTCGCGCCATGATCAGCCCTGTGAGGACATCGTCTCAATCAGAACGATTAAATTTGACTGGTGACATCAATCAGTCAGATCATGCCGAAGCTGAAAACATTATAGAGAGGAGCCGAAATAATTGTAGTTATCGAGAAAATTTTGAAAACAGTGCGACATTTTGAGAACAGTGATGCTCAGAGTCTTAAAAGTCTTTGTACTTTGATTCGTGTACTGTACATTATCGTTTTAAAAACTGAACAAAACGCTTAATTTTATTTTAGGTTCTTTGTTGTGACTGTCACAAGGTAAGAACTGGGGCCTCATCAAAGTTAAACGTTCGTATACGTACGTGTGTACTAGGAAATAACTAAATTAATAAAAAGAAAGTATTAAGGTGTGTGCATGAAATCTAACGTATATTGCTGTCTTAGTACTTATATAAAGTTAGGAAGATTCAGTTCATCAGACAAAGTCTGCGTGTGTATTTTCACATACATATGAAAAACACTTGACTGGAACACTGCTTTTACCGCATTTATTATTAGCATGACAAAATTACTGGATGCTGATTGGTTGAGAGGAGTACAATTATTTCATTAATTGTACTGCAGTAGAATTAATGATTTTCCCAAATCAAACAAAATGGCGGAAAGGTATTTTAAACACAAGCGTGAAATGAAATTGCCGTGAAGAAACTAGATGAAAATACGAACAAAAGCAGCAAATTTTGCTTGAACGAAAGAACTAAATGAAAATACAAACAAAAGCACCAAATTTTGGTTGAAAGTCTGGCAGGACTGGGCTTTGGCGAGAGAATATGATGTTGACATTGAGATAGTACGTATCCAATTTTGTCATGCTAATAATAAACAAGTAATCATGCGATGTTGCTCGTACAATTAGGGATTAATAGTACTCGTGATGTTTGGAAATTTGCCAAATCGGACTCGCCTCGGCGGCTCGTCCAATTTTGGCAAAATTTCCAAACATCACTCGTACTATTAATCCCTAATTACCTATACTTAAATTGGACTAAAAGATTAAAACGAATAAGATTTATGTTTAGAAAAACATTTATCAACTCATGCAGTGTACGAATAATTTACAGAAGCAAATACTAGGTACCGGCATTTCAATATATAGGACATGAAATTACAACCTGCTAACTTTTGTCATCTATTTTCACATGCAGTATTGTATGTCCTATTATACATCGCTTGACTTGCGGCCTAGGCCGGGCGGCCCTCAGGACACCTCTTCACCTACATATGGTAGTGGTGCATGTTCATTTATGTAATAATTCATGCATGGTATTTGTTATTTAGTATTCCATGGTAAAATTTCACATTATTGCTCTGAAATGTGGTGAATGTGGTTCCTACAACACATGCCGTGATGATGATGGTAATGCTCCTGTCAACCCTGCAGTTGCCGCAGCTGTAGTGGCTCAGGCTCAGAATGTTTTAGAGTTAGAAGTGCAGGAGGGAGAGGATGATGATGAGGATGGTGAGGGTGAAATAGGGGACGATGATGGTTCAGAAGGTACAAGTGACGACATGACAGATAATGGCGATGATGATGATGCCTCCCTTCGATCTGACTTGTCTTTAGACTAGACGTTAATATATAATTTGTTGAATTATTTAAGCGTTCCTTTATACAGCCTGGATTTAAACATCAAGTTTTAATACACCTTCAGTTACGTTTAATCTTCAACGGAATCTTCGCACGAAACTGACCACGGTTTAGAAGGATCCATAGCAATTAAATGATGCCCAGTCTAGAAGGACAATAATCAGACAATTCATTCTCCGAAACACGACATCGATCGCATCGCAAGAATGAATGATAAAATATTGATCAAAACACTGAATAACTCCTACAAGGATTCTCTCAAGCAAATGTTGGTTTCAGGTTTCATAGCCATGTTTCACAAGGAAGGTCGGGAAAACGTTTTATTTTATAAATAATAATAAACTTTATTTATATATAGCGCACAAATCCAAAGCTATTCAAGGCAATTTACATGATTTAAAAATAGAACTACTATATACAAACAAAGTAAGGCACCTAAAGTTATCTATATAAATAAAGATTTGCTACTAACAAATTTTGAAAAAAGATAAGTTTTAACTGACTTCTTAAAAGCGTAAACACTAGATGACTTGCGAATATCCAATGGTAAAATATTCCAAAGTCTAGGTGCACAAACTGAAAAAGCTTTATCACCATATGTCTTCGTAATAGTCCTCGGTTGACTTAATTAATAGTTCATTCGATACAGATCGTAGTGATCTTGAGGATTCGTGAAACTGTAGTAGATCAGTTAGATACCTGGGACTCATGCCATTGTTTGTTTTATAAACTAGCAATAAAATTTTTAAAACTATGCGGTAATGTACTGGCAGCCAATGCAGATAATAAGCAGCAATATTTATAGGAAGTACAACTGCGTTTCCAGCGAAGGCCCTTCGTCGGGAAATTAGTAAGCTACAGTACTTGGATGTTCTGCTTATATTCTGCATACTTCCCTACGCTGGCACAAACCGTTCAAGATTTTATATTAAGTAATATTGTGTACAATACAAAATTATAGACAAATGTATAAAAATACATTGATCATGAACACGACTAGACATGATTAAGACGGACAAAATGTTAAATAGAAGCCAGAAATTTTGTAAAAAGAGAGAAATTTTGCAAATGTGTCAATAAAACGTTCATGATCGGAGACGTTTTTAACAGGTCGGTCGGGAACCTGAAACCAACATTTTGTTTGGCCTACGTTATTCGTCCAGCTCGATAGGTTTTTATTGAGCGATTAAGAAGAAAAGTTACCAGCTAGAACTATATTGTACATAAACTAATTTCGATCATCAATTTTATCTGCGATTTTATTCCTAATTTTTAAAAAAATATGTGTACTATACTGTATGTGAACTATATTTATCAAAATTCATATTATGCAACAAGTATACAATGTAATTCGTACCTCTGTTGACCTTGCCTCAACTTTGATAACACAGTTTAAATTCCCACAATGGCTCACACAGTTCTGACTTTTATTGCAGTTCAACCTTACCATAACAGACTGACGAGACTAAACAAAAATTGCACTGGAATATAACGGTATGCCAAGGTAGATGAGATGGTGTCATGGTGGTTTTGAAACTGAAGAGGTTTCCTGCATGTGTTTCTGTCATATTAAGCTAATACTTCTTTCATACTTAACGTTCCAATTTTGATTGGGAGCCCAACTTAAAAAAGGGGCAAAACATTTGGAATCCCAAGGAGGACTATGCATCCCAAGATAATTACTATCGGCCAGCTGCTAGAACAAACTATGGCAAATTTTCATTTAAGTTTTTTGCTTCTCAATTATGGGAGACTACCCGTTTTCCTTAAATCACTCCCTTTTAATTCTTTCAAAAAGGAATATAAAAACTTTCTACTTTATAATCAGGAATAATCTACTACTTCAGATCTCTTCTACTTTATCTCGAATATTTATATATTAGTTTTATTTTCTTGTGTTTGATTGCTTATTTGTTATTCTATACTAAATAAATTGAGAGCTAAATCGGCTTACATTACTCTGACATTGCGGCAACCAGCTCGAAAGCTTTGCTCCTCTGGCTGTCGCTCACTACTACTTTTTTGGTTTGAAATTTCATATATTTAATTATCTTTAACTCCTACAATATACTTTATTTTTCTTCCTGTACTTTTTTTAAAAAAAATGTAATGATATGAAACAGTGTTATAAAAATTTTGAATTGAATTGAATTGACTCCTTACATACCTTGTTTTCGATAGCAAGACTGACACGTCGTTCATCATCGTAGCGATGCAAGATTAGATCACGCATGCGTTTGACATTATGTGTTGTAGAATTTTCAACTATGGACTGAACAACAGCCTTGTTTAAGATCTCCTTATTGTCATCAATCTTTAGTGCTTGCAATTTAATGTCACAATCACGGGAGTATATCTCTGTCACAAAGAACGCAACCTGGAAAATATATAGTACAAATATTTACATATACGATAATACCAGAGTCTTTCTCACCTAGTTTGGGTGATAATTTTGCGTTGGATGTCTTCACACTGGTGAAGTCTTTCATATAGTTTGTCGTTTATTTATATTTAGTTTGTGCGTTTCTTACACATATATCTGAATGTCAAATTGAAGACGTTGTATGTGTTTTGATATTCAAATTCAAGACCTATATGATCTTGAATTGTTGATAATGAGGTCATGAGTCGAAGACCAAAACTGATTGAAAACAATAGAAAATGGTGGTAAAATGATAGTCGATACACGAGCACGTACGAAATAGCAAACCTAAATTCTTTTCGCAATGTACGTTTGAAAGCATACCTGGTCAGGTTCTAACGCTTTGTTGTAGCCCATGCTGTTGAACGTTACCCACAAGTCATTGGGATCACCTTCAGCGTCACGTGCTTCCATCAAGTTTAAATCTAGAAAGCCTTTCAGCGTGATCTCACGACCATTCTTTGTATCAAAATTCTCTGTAAATAAAGCAGCAAAATTATTAATCCCACACGCAGTTTATGGAAAAGAGTCGATTTCGTTAATATATAGCAACCAATTATTATATAGCGATTTCTCACCCGTACACTACCCCCAAATCCTTACAATTCTCGCTTTAATCTTCATCCTAATCTAATCCTTAACCTTTTCCTATCCCTTATTAGTCTAACCCTTATACTAATATAACCATCTGCTTACCATCTGCTTACAGTAGGTCTATAGACTATACATAACCAATCAGAGCGCGGTGCATGTATATCTACAATCAAGTAAAACTTTCATGCTTGTCATGAGGATTTAGTTCTGTATCAGGCATTGACCACACTTGCTACACAATGTTCACTTGGATTGGCTGATTAGTTTAAAACCTGTCAACGGTTATGCTCATTACAAACAATGTTTTCATTCGCGACTGTTCATTCTTAGATGCAAACAACAGTAAATTACATACCAACCATGACTTCCCAAGCGCCATCGTCACATGACTCTCCACTGGTGCGCATTTGAAACACGTCAAATTCATGGCGACTCAGATAACCATTGCCATCCAAATCACAGTGGAGGAAAATCTCTGTTAACGCGTCTCTACGACAACAATGGATAGGATAAAGTATTGCATCCAGTAAAAACGTTCGTACAGTGTGTGTCACAATTATTCAATGATAGCCAGCTTACTTACTGTACGAGTGACGGACAAGTCTTACTTCTCGACATCGTGGGGTGCAAATTTACCATCCTTTCGTTGCAATTAAATAATTGGCTTAAATTTTATGCACATTTACTGTACATACAGTAGCTATCAACCCCTTCAGAAATTATGGGCGGGGGAGGTCACCCTGCCCATCTTGTACCCGCCACCGTTACCCAAATGGTATCTTGAACTGCCAACTACTGTACACTCGGGCACCACATCACACCATGCATTGTCACGCTTTTCGTTAAGTAACAAATGACCATATGTTAAAGAGGTAACCTCAACGGTACACCTAACCTCAGTATAAAGCAGGGTTTAATTAAAACACTTTGACGTTGTGAGGTAGTGCGTTTCGTTGGAGGTTTAGCATAGCGTCGCACATTCCAGACGAAGGTCATTAGCTCGAAACGTCAATGTGTTTTTAATGGTTTTCAAGTACGGTAGTTCAGACGTGCAAACCAATTTGTACCTTCATCATTAACTGTGCTTTTCAACTTACCTACAACGTTTTGTGAGTTCTATTTCTCCATTTACAGTTTTGATCAATTCAACCGTTCGTTTAGATTCAAATGATCGTGCAGATAACTGGCAGCCAGTAGTGAAGACTAACACATTGTACTCTCCAGGAGAAATGTCAGTTAGGACACAACTTCTCTGTGCATAAAATCAACGAAATAACTCAGTTACGGTGAGTCCTCTATTAAGCCTCCCTTCTCTAATAATCCCCTCTTCTATCGTGATTTAATAAAGGATTTAATTGAGGATTTACGATACAATGTATATGAAGTAAGCAATAAGAACCTTAATTAAAACGACCTGAAATCAAACTCGTATATCATGTGCAAATATAGATAAATACATGCCTCATCAACAATTGCTTGTGTAAATGCGACAAGTTCGCCTGAATCTGCTCTCACAACAAACAATGTGAAATCCATTTGACGATCTGCTGAAGCAAGGATATGTAAATTAAAAATAGGATGGATGGAGTGAATGTCATTAAACACGGCAACCTATCCGATATCTTATAAATACGGTATATGATCACTCTCCTACTCTATAAAATCTGCAGTGTGAAGCGGACGAGAATGATTCTACACTGTATGACCTATACAACTACATCGTTTGTTACCATTTTGCAAAAATCTGAACCAACTATAGGCACCTGTGAAAAAGAAGCGTCTTGAGCGTCTACTTAATAATGCAAAAAGTATGCGTTGCACTTAACTGTATTGCACATAAAAATTATTTCTCAAACGCAAAAAAATCCTCGAGAATTGTATCTTTCAAAACACACCTTTAACCAGGCTTTACTCTTTCTAATTGTGACGTGGGGCTTCGGTGGCGAAGTGGTTAGCGCACTTGCCTTTCACCTCTAAGGTAGCTACTTCTCAATGTGACTCGAACCTAGTCCTCATGTGAAAAGAGTAAAAGTCAACGCTCTGCCGAAAGTCGGGGGTTTTCTCCGGGTACTCTGGTTTCCTCCCACAGGGAAAGTTGACAGGGTGGGTTAGGCACTTAGGTCAGGGGGCAGATCATTAATGAGGTATGGACTAATAGCGGCTGCTCAATAGGGATGAGCCGATAAGGAAAATTGCCGATTACCGAGGCCGATTATTTATAAGCCGATTATTGTAACTAATCGGCCGATTAATCGGTACCCACCGATTATTTTAAAAAGCAAGCGAAAAATCACAGGATGGCCAACAATGAAGTTATAAATGCGGTTTTATTGTTTACAATACACACTTTGTACAATTAAAAACAGCTTCAGTCTCGCATGTCAATAGTCAAAGTTTAGTTTTGGCAGATTATGGTGTAAAAACAAGACAATATGCGGAGCTAGTCTGCTGCGCTTTTTTAGTGGAAATGTTCCCAGCTTCACTTCACTTGAGACGAAAGAAGGCACAGGTTTTGCAACAAAATGTGAAAATCTATTCGCTTGTATTCAGTATTTTAGCATGTGATTGGCAGCTGCAGAGAAAGTCTTATGGCCGATTATTTGCCGATTATCAGGCAATAATCGGCCGATTACCGATTATTTAAAAAACGGCCGATTAATCGGCTATGCCGATTATTTACCGATTAATCGGCTCATCCCTACTGCTCAAGCGCCATTTGTAAGCTCAAAGTCTACCTCGGCCTGCTTCACGTCAGTCCGGTTCAATCTATTCCCAATGTAACCAGTCAATGAAAAGCCCTGATAGGGAATGTGCTGTGAAATATCTATCTGTATGTGCAGTACGTCAACGAAGAGAACTTGTCAAAATATTCTGAGCACTTGCATGCAGTTGGTCAGCAATCTATTGTTGTAATGGCTAATAATAGCTATCGTGGAGGTCAGAAAACCAAAAACTTGTCGTATAAAATTTATTGAACATACACACGTGCACTTGGCAAATAAAACTTGCCATATAAAAACTTGTCATAGAAAACTTGCTCGTCTGTAACCGGCTTAAACTAAGATGTAAAACATTCTCAAATTCACCTTGAAAGTTTCCATGAATGGTTAACCAGAGTTTGGTACTGGATGGTATTTTAAGTTTATAACAATGACTGGAAAATTTCCCACCACCTTCAACAACAACAAAACCTTTTCGTGTTTGAAAATCCCAATCCTACAATGGAAAAATAGGAAATGCGTATGCATTTTGTCATAATTCCTACATCCGTATTTATAATCACACTACTTAAAAACCCAGTGTTCAATATTCATCTTCCACCCCCAAAATACTTTATTCATGCATGCAATCTTCCCGTTGCCTTATTCCAGTTTCCATTGTTTATCCTGTTGCCTTCATAACACTGCTGTTCGTTAGAAGTGTAGACCTGATACTTGCTCTTTGCTGTAAATTCTAGTTCCATACCTAACGAAAGAATACTACTTGTCGCCTATTTTAACCTCAATGACCTTTTTGACATTTTTATACGAAAAGGACTAATGGTAATGAAATAGTGAAACGCTCTCGAAACAATGGACACAAGTTTCGACTACTGTATATCTTGCAAGGCATTCATCATCAGAAATGTTCAATATGTACAATAATGTTTTGTATTTTCTAAAATTACTCGGCAACTATACCGTTTGGCTTTGGCCAAACACCTCATATTCTGTATGCATGTGGAGAATTTTTAATCCAACCTTGAGATTTTTAGGTTCTTTTACAGCCTTCCCTGTTGTTCGTGGGGATTTTGGTGGTTTGCCTTGAACACTATTGACATTGTTGGATGATGATTTTCTCGATAGTGAACTTGATCTTTGTTCTCTTGATGTGACGTCATCTTTCACTTTCTTCTGACTGAGCTCTTTACATCTTTCAGCAGTAGACATCAACAGATCACAAAACTATAGCGGTACATACATACATACATAAACATTTAATTATTATTTGACTAGTGCGGTTTGTGTTTCGGAAAGCTTAAACTTCCACGATTCTCCACTGTAAGTTCCTCTTGCTCTAACTTTTACTTAATATAACTTTAAGTTTACGCCAAAAGCCAGCATTCACTTTCGCATAAATGAGCAATTTATTTCGAACTCATTCTACGGCCGTACGCGGGGTACAGTATATAGTGCGAAAATGTGTCAACAGATAACAGTCAAGGCTTGAAAACAATGTTTAAAATTTGTTTTTCTTTCGTCGTTGTTTAGATAGAGAGGTTCAACCGCTACCGTTATTAACCAATTAGCCTTGTTCACGGCTGATTTTTCCGCCATTTTGGGGGTACTGCTTCTCCCACGTTCGAGAGTCGCCGCATGCACCACGAAATACAACTTATTATTATAGTTGTTTGTATAATGGTAATTTACAGTTATAACTTTTAAAAGTCGCTGTTCACGTTTTTTTAATTGTCTAGAATCTTTCACGAGGGTAGGCAGTACCCCCAAAATGGCGGATTTTGGCCTTCGTGAGAAAGGCAATTGTATTCACTTAATCGATCCGATTAACCAATCAGGCAATCAAATGCGTACTGTCTAAGCCTGTGAGAGGTAGTGAAAGTCATATCTGAACCTCTCTATTACTAAAACGGGAATTCATGGTTTTTGCCGTTGTAGCCGTGAACACAACGAGTGCATGTTTATCATTTACAACATGTAACGTATATAGTTGTAGATGTATTCCATGCGACGGGCTTTCTTAACAAAACACGTAATAACCTGCAAGATGGAAAGTTCTAACATATGAGTTATTCCAAACCTCTTCATAATCTAAACGACCATCTCCATTATCATCTGCTTCATCAAGTATATCTTGAACCTCAGATTCACTCATTCTCTCTCCATACTAAAATTCACAACCACAGTACATGCATCATGAACTACGTCCACGGTTAGCTACGGTTTACAGCGAAAATTTATAGTCAGGGCCAGGGTTGTGTGCACCTATCGAAGGGCAAGGTGCATCATCACTGTAGCAACAAAAATGTTCATAGGAAACAGCACTATATATTCTATATTAGATGCAGAGAAGCTATAGAGAACCATATTTACCGAGAAGGAAAATCAGTCAAGACTTGCACGGATAGTTTTAACTGGCTGGGGCAGTGGGGGCTAATTAAACTAACATTGCAAATATCAATCGATCATAAGTTGCACTTTTATACGAATTATTTTAGTTTTGTTTCAAAATTGATTGTTCAAAAACCGGCTAGCTCAACCCTGGGTTACATGTAACATGAAATTCAAAGCATACTTCCCAGCATGCAGCTTGTTTATAAACTTGGAAATATTTTTTTTCAGAAATTTTGTCTGGATCATCAGAAAATTTTAAATAAACAGACATATACAGATATACATAAACCATAGCCTGCGAACAGGCTCTCAAGCTGAATTGAGAGCCTGCATCGATGACTAATGAATTTGAATATCTGCGTCTCAAATCGTGACGCGAAATTCTCATTGGTCAGATGCTATAATTTATATGTTTCCGCTGAGCTCTATATATGTCAACTGCTGAAGCACTATGCATAAAAAACACATTAACTGATCAAATTGGTCTTGGCCATCTTATCTCAAAGCACGAAGTGTTCTGTTTTGAGAAAACAGTATTTAAAACATTTAAACTTTTGCTTGAATATCTTATATTTCGAATAACAGTACAAACTGTACGGTCTAAATTTAGTTTGCACGGTCTAAATTTAGTTTGCACGAAAGTTGTAAACAACACCATATAAGGATAGGCATTTCATATTTGGAAAAACGAACGTTACGGGGCAGATATTCAAATTCATTAGTCATCGATGCAGGCTCTCAATTCAGCTTGAGAGCCTGTTCGCAGGCTACATAAACCAAAGCAATGGGTTCAATTTAACCACCGGTTAGCGCTAATCGTGCTTTGACCATGCAACTGGCCCCAGGTGAGTTACATGCAGTTACAATTATATTTACCATTGTGAGAGCTTTCTTGAGCTCGGAAAACGAGATAAAGCCATCATCGTTTATATCCATCTTTTTAAAAGCATATACAAGATCATTTTTGCTATTTTGCTTTTCTTGCTTCATTATTTCACAAAATTCTGAGTATGATATGGATTCTGGAAATACATGTTGAATTATAAATATGTTGTGTTTTGAAACAGATACAAGTCAGAATAATCAAATTTTAACAATGCTGTACATTTTACCTGTAGAATATTTCCAGTGTTTTTTAATGGATTTTTGTGTTGGATTTCGACCAGAATATTGAAGTGCTAAAACAAATATTGATGTTCTATATAGTACTCTATCAGTATTTCAGATAATTATAATAGGTGAAATGAGTAAACCCAAGTGAGGTATAAAGCAGGTTATTAAGATTTTGCAAGTGGTGGGGCCATCAAGGAAAAGGCCCTAATAAGGAGATAATTAACTGGAAAGGTGGGAACTTCCACAAGGGTCTAGGGTCCCCCCCCCTCTTTCTCTAACCTCTGGGGCTTGGTTTTCAGCATTTTTATAGGCAAAATGTTTCAAATTATATATTTCATCTGGTAGAAAAAGGTTAAGTCATGGGAATGCTAAAACACTCTTCTTAAACTAAACTTTCCTTCTCTTTTCTGCATATATTTGAGACAGAAGGGACCTTCACCAAGAGGAACAATATAGTTCACTTGGGGGGGGGGGGGGCGGAGGGCAACATTGGGGCTGGGGTTACTTTGCAAAGTCCAAAACTTGTGCGAACAGTTGAGGGAACTACAGGAATACATATTAACAACATATGTATTTTATTTCTAGCCAATGGGTGATGATGTTGAAAGATACATTTACCTCATATTATCAAACATCATAAAATTGCAAATGAAATGGGCCCAAGAAATCGCAATTTTGAAAACCGACTGTACTACTTTCTTTATACGTACATTAAGTTAATCCCAACATACCACAAAGGACTGAATTAATCACAATAAACACTAACCATTATCTTATAGACCCCTTGCCTTGTTTACATTTTGCTCCCAATCTCCCTAGCACCATACCCTTAGCAGCATTGTGTGAAAATTTAAAAGGCCTAAACTTAAAAGGCCAAACTTCAAAAGGCCTGAACTAAAATTTAAATTAAAATTTTAGATTAAAATTTAAATTAAAATTTTAATTTAAAATTTAAATTAAAATTTTAAATTAAAAGGCCTACATTGAAATTTAAAAGGCCTAAACTTCAACAATGAAAAATATAAAATGTCTGCCTGCTCATTGACATTGTTCATGAAATGTGTATACTTGATTTTTTAAGGCAGCATTGAATGGATTTTAGGGCAGAATGAATGGTCAACAAACTTTAACATAATGTTAGTTTTCATCATGGAAAATTTTATTTATTCACATGTCTTATCACCTATTAACCTGCGATCAGGCGTTCTTGGAGTAATTAACGCCTGATACAAACGTTTACTAATTGGTTTACCGCCCATCACCACACTTTATTTGAATTTAGCCAATCAAAATGCGCCTGAAGTAAAAATAATCGCGTACAAGGGAAAAGCCATCAAAGTTAGATAGTAACTTTGTAATTGTTCGACCAAAATATCGAAATTCGAAATTCCAGTTTACATTTTTCCTAATAAATATAAACGCTGTGATTAAAATTATACTTGTGGATAAACAAAGTCAATAAATGCTGTAGAAAATTCATGACATTGTCATTGATAAGAGTTAATGTATTAAAGATGCGGTACAGTCCGTATGTAAACAAAGGCTTTGTTTACATTTCGGTATCCAAAATATTGAACTTTATTCGACAACTATTTATATTTTCATGATTCTAGAGTATAATAAATTATCAAGACACAACAATCAAGCTTTGCAATCTTGAACATAAAATGAAATAAAAACCTAAATAAACTGTTTGTAAATAAAAAGAGGGCTCCTTTATGCACATGCGCAGATCGGACTGTACCGCATCTTTAAATAGTTGTCAACAAATACTTTAATATTCAGTTTCCCAAAAGTGTTGAAATTTATCGCAATGAACTGAAAGAAGCTGTAAGAAGAACAGTATTGCTGTAAAGATAAAATACATCTTGCTCCTGTAGTTACATGTATATCTGAACGTTTGAACTTCTATTCCAAGTAAAAATGTATTAAACACAATTATATATTGGGACGGGTGACGAGACGTCACGTCTGAGTGCAACGGCATGGTATTTTTAGTTTATACACTGTGCAGATAGATTTTTGAACAATCCTTCATCTAGAAAGCTTTCTAATTCTAACAACTTACAGCTTCGTTGCGATGAATTTGAACATCCCTACTTGGGAATATTTCAAAGACGAAGTAATTGTTGACAACTTAATAATACATCTCTGCATATTGCGTCACAAATTCCTTACAGTATTTGTTTATTTCGTCTCCTGGAAGTTTCTTTTCCGATCGCTTTGTCTTCCGTAAGTGTTTCTATTCAGGCCTGCTTTCTATTTATAAGACAAAATGGGTAAACTGAAACTTCCAATTTCGCAATTTTGGCCGGTCGGAACCACAGCAGCAGGGGCGTAGCTAAGGGGGGGGGGGGGTGCACAATAAATCAGTTGTCGGCAAAATAAATTGGATCAAGCCAATAGGCCATACCTGATTGGAGAGAGATTGTTTGTAGAAAATTTGTAGAAAATGCGAGATCGAAAAGATGGATATGTCGACTGAAAGCTCGGCCCTTTTCCGAACATTCAGCTAAATTGGCCAAGAACTTATTACGCTAATACGCTATTTAATAGTATTATATTTTCTTGCAATTTTGTGAAGTAGGCCTATACCATAGCTAGCAAATTCGAAGCACATGTGCGTGTTGACTGTCGATGTGCCTGCACTTCATTTCATAATCTTGTATAGCGGTAAAGGTCTTAGAAATTACACCTAACGGTCTTTTATACAATGAGAAATACGAAGATGATTTAGTTTGTAATCGGTCGTTTGATGATGAATGGATGTGCTTTTTCGGAACTATTTCGCCTATTTTAAAAATAAATTAAAATAAATTTTCTTACTACTCGGAGTTAATTGTTGTACATCACTTAAAAATGAATACGGTTCGCTTTTACCACACCCTAACCGCGCGCTAGCCACGCCCTTTTGTTGGCAAAAAGTTGTCTTGCACCCCCCGAAAAGGATAGTCTTCGCTCCGCCCCTGCACAGCAGATCATTTCCAATATAGCAGGGAAGTAACCAGAAGTTTATTCGAGTTTAATTTTATATTGACCAATCAGTGTCTCATACCAAAATTTGGTATGAAACTTTTGTTGGCACATACGGTTGAACAAGGTTTTGTATCAGGCTCTATTTCCAATTTTGAGAGCCTGATCGCAGGTTAATCACCTATCTGTTAAGAAGATACAACTCATACAAGCTATATACCTGTATATGTGGATTAATTTAGTTTTGAAACTCAGTTATCTCATTTGAGTTAACTTTGTTTGAGTTAAATTGGAAATAATTTTTCCATCAGAAATCCAATACTACATGTACCTGCAATTTGTTTCACAACACAAAATCAATGAAATTAGATTTTCAGAATTTGAGATGTAGAGTTCTTATCAAGGCATGTAAAGGCTAAAATTATGAAGCTCTGGGGTGTTCGCCCTAGACCCAAGGGTTCCACCCTGTGCCCTCTGGAGGGGTTCCAAACCATTTAGGTAAATTCAGGCCCGTTTCAGATGGCATACTTTTCATGTGCCGAACTTAATTGATGAATTAGGTACAGCAGAAAAGCGATGTATCAATCAAGTACGGCAGAATTTGGAACGGCAAAAGTTCTACACAAGTTCAGCAGAGCTTGTCGCATTATGTGACGTTGGAGTGACATTGGTTCTTACGCCGCTCCACTCATGTGCCAAACCTAACTCAATTTTTTAAAATTTGTTCTAGTATTAGATTAGCCTTTGTAATTTGAAATAGACTTATTTGTTTTTTAATTTTATATAGGTTTCGCTGGCGAATGCGCCCGAAGGCCCCCAACCTTGTCAATGGGCCATTCCATTTATTAAGCGCACCCCCCTATTGAGGGTTGTGGATATCCAGGGGGTCCAAAGAACAAAAATCCATTAGGAGAAAGAAATTTTTCAAGATATATCCATGGGTAAATATAAAAAAATCCAAAAAAAATCCATGGCAGTAAACAATTATTGGTACCATAGGCATAGAGTATGTTGTTATTTGTTTTTTTTTGGGCTAAGTACCAAAATTTTGTATGAACAATTGAGATAAAGTACCTGGAGAGCAATTGCAATGTATTCGTCTGGAAATTTTTTTTACCTAAAAAGTTGTCGACGGGGATTGGGGCAGGGAGGTCATTGTCCGAAAAAAAAAATCCAGGGGGAGAAATTATGTTACCCTCAATAGGTTAACAAAGGTTTAGAAAATCCACGGGAAATGTTAAAATGAGAAATCCACATACCCCATTACTAAAGCAATATCCAGGGGGTATTTTTGGTAAACCCTCAATAAGGGTGGGGGGTGCGCTTAATAAATGGAATGGCCCAATAACATTGTATTTGGCATGCCGTTTGAATCACTGCCGTTCTTGTGTCGCTGCTTAAGAGTACGCGGTCTGAAACGGGTCTCACTCTTCTCTGCAAAAACCGACCGAGCAAATATTTGTGAAAAAGACCTGTGAACGTCTAATTAATACAATGTTACAGCATTGAACGTCTTGCTAATTATCAACAAAATAGAAATCAAGAATATACAAACCTAAAGTTAGTTCTTTACTAGAGGTCATATTTTCACTCGTACTACTGAGAACAGAAAGATAAGCCATACGACATTCTCGCATTTCTTGTTCAAGTTTCATCGAACTTTGTGATGCCAGTGATGATTTCCGAGACATATTTACAATGAATGCATACAAGTAAACTAACAAATTTTTACTGCATTTATACAGATACTAACTTCAAGTTTATACTATTGATTTAAGACGTACTACACCACACAAGTTTTACATAAAAACGTCTATAAAAGCACGGCCAAAACGCTTGGAAACGGTCGCCATGTTTTTTGTTTATGTAAGGGTAGAAATGGATATTTGTGGTAATAAGGTGTTAAACAAATGATTGTGGCAGGGTAGATTTGGATCTTGTATAATTGTATAATCAAGTGTATAATTTCGATTTTTCGTCGAAAAATTATTTGATCTTCAATTTAGGCTGCTTTTGTTTAATTAAGAGAATGTTTTTTTGATAACACGCGCTCGAAACTAACGAGTATAGTGTATCACTTGGTTGAAGATAATCTAAATTGTTTTTGAGGTACTTCCTTGCAAGATTATGCGCGTGAGGCACTTGGCTAATGCGTAGTCGGCAGGGAGACAAAGGGTGTGACCACAGACACAGATAATAGATAATAGCAGATGTCTGACTCAGCCAAAATTGTGTCCGCGATTTTTTATGAGCACGTGTTGGCCGCCATTTTGGCAGTAAGTGTAATCCACGCCCAGGGCCGTAGCTAGCATTTATAGTTGGGGGGGGGGGGGGGGGGGGGCGTAGGCCAAAAATTTCCGAATGAAGAAAAAAATTTCCGAATATTTCATGGCATACGAAGCCACGAAGGTGTTTGCTATCTGGGAAATGAAGACGCAATTTACAAACAAAAATACGCATATTTTACGCACAGACATATTACAGAAGCATGTAGTGCGGTAGGAAGTTCTTTTTGATTGGGGGCGGAGATCGAGGGCCGAAGGCCCGAGGATAATTGTTATATTTAGAGTCTCTGAAATGCTATTTCCTGGACTTTGGGGGAAGTTTTGACAGAATTCCGATAGTCAGAAAACAGCGTTTTAGTATGTCGAAATTTACAATTTGCTTAGTAGTGCTAAATGGGCGAAGGCGTATTTAATTAACGTACTATATATTGGAAAAGACCGAGAAGTTGCAGGAAAGTATGGGTAATATGATTCTTTGCAGTTTGCCATGGATAACGTGCCCGCTTAAAATTAATCAATTGTCAGTATTTTAAAGGTATTTTATTTAAATGATAAAGGTCTGCCATGATTTTGAAAAAAGAATGATTATTAGCGAATT
>CACRXK020007267.1:0-23227 GCA_902702795.2 Paramuricea clavata
TTGTCAGTGCTCTCACTTTTAAGGAATTATCCTTAAAAATAGGAATTTTGAAGAGTTTTAAGGATTTTTTTAAGGAATTTAGGTTTTTGAGGATTTTTTTAAGGAATTTCCGAAACATTTTATCCTGGACTAAAAACGTTTGACGGAGAATAACCACGCCACGCAAATGAGATTTAAACCTGAAAGTAGCAACACTATATGCACATAATTACATTCGTATGTTCTGTATGTCGTAAATGTACATATGGCTGTCTTTCCATTAAAATTCTCAAAAGTTAAGAGGGCCTCTCAGTAAAATCCACCCACTGGTTTGGGGAAGGAAAAATAGATTTAGCTCATATTTTGCATATGAACTAGACTTTGGTCAATATTAATCGAGCTTCTTTCAGAACGTTTCAACTTTCTGTTTTATAGGAGTTATAGCCCATGTTGAAATTTGACCTTGCGAGAATATTTTCAGACCGGAAATGAAGGGAATTTCACAATAATTCATCTGATTTTTTAAAAACTTTATGATGTGTTATCCCATCCAGTTACTGTTCACATGCAAGATTAGCACTAATACTCTCGTTTTCATGGAGATTGAACAACTTTATTTGCTTAATACGATTTTTTTATAGTTTTACGAAACTATGTTTTCAAGATGGCGACGAGAGGCTGAAAATTGCTCATATTTTACTTAAAATAGCTCAAACGTGGCACCTATCTGTAGTTCAAAAGGCATGTAATTTGAAAGTATACCTACCAAAGTTAAGTAATCAGGAATAAAACTCGTCTGCAAGCAATTTTCTGAAAAGTTATAAATCTCCAAATTGGGTCTATTTTTAGCTGTTTGTTTACATTCGCGTGTTCGCTGATCAGCGACACTAGTAATAATTAAAAAGTTAAATAAGCTGGTTTATTATCCAGGTTCTAATTCACAACATAGAAACATTCAAAATACAACCTTAACCATTCTTGGTTTATTCGCATGAATAATTTCACAACTGTTAAATATCTTTTTAAAGTATAAACGGGCGGTACTTTCTGTGGTTGTAGCAAATTTCAAAGCTGTCAGTATCTCTGGCTGTATATAAAAAGTGTTCGGTGCTTTAACTTTTTTATTCAACTCGTCTCGTAATCTTTTTCTGTCCCTGTAAATGGAAATTTTGCCGGAAAGGTCGGACATTAATTCTTGCAGCATGGATGCAACATATTTTTGTACATGATTGCAGTCAAAATACTACAACCTTCCCACTTCCGCTTTTGTAGTCTGTTGTCATTTACTATTTTGTTTTGACTTTTGCATTATTGTAGCGGTTGCCGAATTATGGAGAAATATGGCGATAAAATTTAGTTGTTTTTTTATTTTTGTAATATTTTAAATAATTGTAACAAAGGATGCATTTTTCGTTTGATTCACTGCATATGAACACATAAAAGTTTTGAAATTTAACTTATGTCGTCGTATTTCCCTATAATTTGTTAACCGCTACAATAACAGAAATACTGCAGTAAGAGACAGAGATTTTCAAAAAAATAGTTTTAAAAAAAGTTTTAAAAGAGTTTTAAAAAGAAAAAAAGTTTAAAAAGTTAGATTTTTAAAAAAGTTAAAAAAATTTAAAACGGTTAAAAAAGTTAGGGTTAGGAGTTAGGGATTACTGGTTAGGAGTTAGGGGATTAGTGGTTAGGGGAGGAGTTAGGGGATTAGTGGTTAGGGGTTAGTGCCGCGAATTTATTATTATGATAAATTCAAAATGTGCTGCGACTTTATCATAATGATAATTTCGGACGTGTTTAAGAATTTACTCACATAGTAAATTCAAAGGTGGAGCTCATGCTGAACTGCCACACTAGCTTGCCAGTTATTTTTGATAGCAGCTCCTATTTTTACTTTATGCATGCTTGACTCATGGAAAACAACTGTTCTTTTGTTGGCCTTGGGAATTTTGCATGTGGAGAAAGCCGGGGAATACAGAGAGTTGCACAAATTGGGGAGTGTAATGCAGACATTTGTACTCACCCCAGCAGTTGTCACCTCACGAGGCTTACCATCAACGAGAGTGAACTTATACTTGCCAGAGCAGGGCACTTTTACCTACCCAGGAACGGCTGACGAACGTGACTATTCAGTCTGTTACTAGACCAGTTTCATTTTCAATTGGGTCTATCCTGTCAATATGAGATCAGTGGATAGACTTGTATAAAAATGAACCCAGTAGACAAATTTGGGTAACGTTGTTTACATCGTTGCTACCCAATTCACAGCTTTGGATAACTCACATGCCTAGTTACTATTATTCTAGTTTACAGAAGCATAGACTGAATAGAACAAAAGTAACTAAACATTAAACTTATGTATTATCACTTATTTACTGAGACCGAGGTAAACAGTGTGTTTTGTGGACCCGAGACCGCCGTTGTTGCCCGAGGCGAAGCCGAGGGCAACAACGGCAGTCGAGGGGCCACAAAACACACTGCTTTCCTGAAGTCTCAGCAAATAAGTGTTTTGTTATATAGTATATAAGTGTCGAAGTATGAATAATTCACCGGTTATTGGAGTGAACTTAATTTGAAACCAAAACTGGATAAATGGAACGCCGTAAATAAAAAGTTTAAAAAATGAATTTTGGAACTTCGCGGTTGACACGCATGCGTATTGCACCCATTTTATTATTGACCGGCCAAAAAATGTTTCATTGCGGACCGGTTGCCGTTTTATTTTATGCTTTTGTAATCTAGAACAATAGTAACTAGGCATGTGTGTTATATAAAGTTGTGAATTGGGTATAAACAAACGTTACCCAAATTTGTCTAATCGGGCGAGACTTGGGTCAGTACACGCATTTTTATAAAAATAGCAACCCTTCGGCTAAACAGGATTCTGATTATCATATTGAGCGAGATCAAAATCAGGTGAGTTTCTGCAAAGTGCATTAAACCATATTACCTGTAGCACTATTTCATGACCTAAACATCACACAGAGACACTTATGTAAGTTTTCTACTCACATTGGTCGTTCAGACATGCACCTCCCGCCGTGGGAGCGGCAGATCAAAGTCATAATCAGGAGATTATGGTATTGTGTCAATGTTTTTGACGAAGTTCTTATTATATTACCAATATATATTTAATAACATTAGAAGATATATCAGGGTCGTAGACATCAGCAGAATCGTTGTAACTGTACTACTGTGTGTGTAAGTGTAATTAGTGCAAGTGGAAGTCAAGTGTAAATGTAAAGCAATTCGAATTCGGGAATGTTCTGTACACAATCGCTTGTATATATTGTAATTATATTTTCACAAAATTGTATATAATCTTGTGAACAAGCTAAGAAAGTTTACTGGGTAATAAATCAGCTTATTTTAACTCTTCAATTATTAGTGTCGCTGATCAGCGAACACGCGAATGTAAACAAACAGCTAAAAATAAACCCAATTTGGAGATTTATAACTTTTCAGAAAATTGCTTGCAGACGAGTTTTATTCCTGATTACTTAACTTTAGTAGGTATGCTTTCAAATTACATGCCTTTTGAACTTCAGATAGGTGCCACTTTTGAGGTATTTTAAGTAAAATATGAGCAATTTTCAGCCTCTCATCGCCATCTTGAAAACATAGTTTCGTAAAGCAGTATAAAAAAATCGTATTAAGCAAATAAAGTTGTTCAATCTCCATGAAAACGAAAGTATTAGTGTTAGTCTTGCATGTGAACAGTAACTGGAGAGGATAAGCGCATCACAACGTTTTTAAAAAATCAGATGAATTCTTGTAAAATTCCCCTTCATTTCCGGTCTGAAAATACTCTCGCAAGGTCAAATTTCAACATGGGCTATAACTCCTATAAAACAGAAAGTTGAAACGTTCTGAAAGAAGCTCGATTAATATTGACCAAAGTCTAGTTCATATGCAAAATATGAGCTAAATCTATTTTTCCTTCCCCAAACCAGTGGGTGGATTTTACTGAGAGGCCCTCTTAAATGTCAGTGTATGCTGTTTCTTCTGAAATCTACAGATTTTCTAAGTTCTCAGGGCCCTAGCGACCGGGGGAGGGGGGAGGGAGGGTGCAACACCCCTAATATTGCTCATGAACAATTTCAGGTATATATCCTGTAGATTTTCAGGTAAATTCAGGTAATTCTCATGGCATAAAAAAGTGAACTCTCTAATCTGAATTGGAGTTAACAATCAAACAAACTAAAGACGTTGAGACGTGTTGTGGCAGGGAGACAATTGTGAAATACCCTTTCTGACGATCTGGAGACTCCAAATTTCCAAAATTTTCTCAATTTCCGATTATAAACTGAAAGTAGCAATACTTATCTTCATTGTTAGGCAATACTAAAATATTGGGTATGAAAGACTCTAAAAATGCCATTTCCGACGGTCTAGAAACTTCAAATTTTCAAAAAATACGGTTTTAAAGAACGTTCAGTTCGAAAAATTCAGGTAAATCAGGTGAAAAAAACACTTTTTGCAACTCTGTGATCAGGCCTTGTAGTAATTTTACCAATTTAAGGAATTTTAAGGAAATCTGAGGAATTTTCGAGCTTTTTCTAAGGAATTCGAAAATTTGATTGTGAGAGCACTGGCTTTTGTATTCGCCATATTTTGATATTTTATGCATTGGCATTGGAAATTTTATAAATAGGCACTACCAATGGCAGCACGGCTAGTCAGTATGCAAAATATGAGCACATTCGCTTCGAGTATTATATTCAAGCGTATATCTTCAAGATTTTTGCATATGGGTGAATATTTTAGTCGCGGTAGTCTGAATGAAATTGAGCTTCAGACCGCAGTACTCTTGGCTGGACGAAAACATTTGGTCAGTTCAAACTCACCTGGCTTTCCGAAGTATCTGTCAGGCCCGAAAGATGATTTCCCAATGCTGGTTAAAGCGAGGAAAGGGCAAGAGACTAGTATGAAACACTGGGCTTTAAGATCTAGAGAGATTATTGATCAAGCATATCAAAGGTATGTCAGCTATGCGTGATGCACAGCTAGGTTTCGTAAACAAATATTTTTATTCGCTAGTATTCTGCTATCAGATCTACAGCCTTCAACAGGTAAAATAAATAAATTTACTGGGATTTGGTTAATGGGCCATTCCATTTAATATACACACCCCTCTGTGGACGAAAATTTCTGAGGGGGGTTGAAAAAGCCGTTTCTGAGGGGTTGTGTGCATCGGCATCCTTTGATCTTTGCGTTTTTTCCGAGGGGTAAGGCAAAAATTTCTTAATTTCTGGAGGGGTGTTTGCATCGGCACTTTGATCTTTTTTTCTTAGGGGTTCAAATTTTATTGACTTCGTCCACAGGGGGGTGTGTACATTAAATGGAATGGCCCAATATAGACTGGTGATATTAAACTGAGCGATTGTATAGACGGGTAAACATTGTTTTGATTTTGCGCCCAAAATGCGCAACGTTTCCTGCCAAACTATATGCCATCCGATGCTAAATTTTAACAATGGCTTAGCCCAGTTGAATACTGTACGTCGTGTCGTGCCATTTGGTTTGAAACCAAGTGATTTATACAAAATAGGCATTTCCAGCTTTTAACATGTGTGGGATTAAGGTATCATATTGCTGATCATGCTGCAAAGTATTAATAAAAACTGCCGAAACAACCGAAATATTTCAATATTTAAAGTATAAGCAATCACTCTGTGTTTACAAGGCCACCATTTTTTTTCAGCATAATCTAGTGATGGGCGATACTATCGAAAAAGTATTGAAATCATCGATACTCACAAAAATATCGATACTTTCAATACTCGTAAAAAGTATTGGTAACTCGATACCACTTCAGCCCGCAATGTTTTTTTGTCAGTATTCCTGACCAATCGCTTAATATTTCATGAAGGCAACAGACTGAAGGCAAAAAATGTTGACATAATGCTGTTCTTAAACAAAAACATGTAGCTAATTAGCAATATATTTAAAACAATGAACACGTTGATATTGTTTAGATTTAAAATCATAATTGCAAATGTTATGTTTGGTTATTTGGCAGGTACTCCAGTTAGAGTATTCTTTGACTTGTTAATATTAATGTTCTTGTTTTAAAAGTCATAATTTTAGTGAATGGAAAAAATTGAGTATTGATATTGGTATTGGTATCGACCAAAATTCATGGTATCGGACTGGTATCGTATCGAAACCAAAAAAGCTGGTATCGCCCATCACTAGCATAATCAGCATTAGGTACCGGTCATAAGGTACATGGGAGGAGGTAGTGCTGTGCAAACTCCGGTTTTTCATCTCCGGCTCCGGCCGAATTACAGCTCTGAGCTCCGGCCACATCATAAAATATTAAATAAATGTTTTACGATCAGAGAACATTTATTAATATTATTATGAATAACTCTTTTCGCGCTTCCTAATTATCAGATAACATAACTCAGGAAACAAAACAGTGAAAACACTTAACCACACAGAAAATATCTATATGGAAACCAGCCTCGAAAAATCTTTGACACGAGGCATGACGCGAAGCATGACGCTAACACTCTCAGACTCCACAGCGCAATTGTTCGCACGCAAACAAAGTACTCTGTCATTTTCAAAAGGTTGATATTTATTTGTTTTGTACTTTTTCGTTATTTACAAGGCATGAATACACAGACTACAGTATGTAGGGCTAAGTCAGATGGCTTCATGAAAGCATGACGTTTGTAAGTTGCGATCGTATTACAGCTTTTCGACGCTGTTCCTGTGGGCTGTGGCAGTTTGAGTCTATGATGAATTCATTAGCAGAAATTGGCAGTTTGCAGTAACTAACAATCGTTTGACATTTGTCTCATTTCATATTGTTTTCCTGTCATTTTCCCGGAGCTGGGAAAACGTAACTCCGGCTCCGGGCTTCGGCATACAAAATTCTGCTCCGGCTCCAGCGTCAGAAAAACTGCTGGAGCTCCGGCAGAACTCCAGCTCTGGCAACTCCGGCGCACAGCACTAAAGCTGGTATGACTAGCATGGGGGGGGGTGTGGGGCTGGAAAATTCAAATTTTTAAAAACATATTTTTAGAAAACTCGCCCCCCAAGTTAGGTATAATTATTGATGGTCCGCCCCCTTGCCGTTGCATAAAAATTGATGACCCACCCACCCCTGCATTGAAAATTTGCTTCAAGACAAAAAGTAGACTTGCTCCAAGTCTCTTTCTCTTCACTTTCTTTGTGTTCTTTCTCGTTCCACTATAGTGCATTGTGTACTACATGACGTAGCCGACAAGTAATACACACTTTAGTGGTGAAAACTCATGGATAACCCTTTATAATTGCCGTGTAGCCATGGGCGTACCGGAAGGAAAAAATTAGGGGGGCGGAAAGAAAATTGCCCGACTTTTTGGGATTCTGCCCGACTAGTACCAAAAAAATTTTTTCCGGAAAATTTATTTTGGCGACCTCCCCGTCGCCAAAAAAATTTGGGTCAGTGTACCATTTTAGGGGTCAAAAAAATTTTCCGGACCACCAATACTTTTCGAAACATAACACAAATTTTCGAAAAATCGTAAAATTTGCCAAAAAATTGACTTCATTTTAGACAAATTTGGCAGAATATGTCCCATTTTTTTTATTGCAAACCAAAATTGCCCGACTTTTTTTATTGCAAACCAAAATTGCCCCCGCCCGGTACGCCTATGCGTGTAGCGAGCGAGCGAAGCAGCATTCTAATATGTGCAGAGAGGTGGTTGGTTTTGAAGTGAATTGGGGATGCTGTAATTGGCAATAGTTGTGGTTTCCCAGCCAGTGAATGTATAAGTATGATGGCAAAGTAAATAAGTAAATTTTATTTAGCGCATTGCATTGTGGTTGTCGTGAGTGCTTGCTATGTGCAGAACGCAAAATATAAACGACATGCGACATACATGTATGTACAGTATTTGAGGCATATTTGAAAGATATCGTTTATCGTTTTGCTTGCTTAGCCTTGTAAATTGTTTGGACTCTGGCACTCAGTGTAAGGTTTAGTAAAGTTTTAGGCTGTGTAAAGGCCATAATTTAGTGTATAAAATAACATGACTGCACTTAATTTGTGCATTGTACATGTATTAAATCCACTCAATGTACTTTGGCCACTGACCACTGTAAGTTCTATACTAGGTTACCCACAGGGAAGTAATGCTGCCTTTGACAGCAAAAGACAAACTACAGGGTGTTGAACGAGTCCTTCAGAAACATCCTATTATTGTTTAGCCTGCATGGCAGGCGGTTCCTAAAATTGGGCAAGCCTGGGAAATACCGCCTGCCATGCAGGCTAATTATTGTTATCCTTGTTAACCCATTTATTGACAGTACCCTACCACTGACTGAGTATTAAAAATCGTCTGGCGTTGGACAGGGTAAATACTAATAGTAGGGGTCATTACTGTGCTGATGAATTAACAAGAACCATTGGCAGATAGGAATTGGGCAAGCCTGGGAAATACCGCCTGCCATGCAGGCTAATTATTGTTATGCACTTGTTAACCCATTTATTGGCAGTACCCTACCACTGACTGAGTATTTAAAAATCGTCTGGCGTTGGACTGGGTAAATACTAAAGTAGGGGTCATTACTGTGCTGATGAATTAATCTTCTGGCGCTCGACAAGGGAAGGGCGCATTGCCAGCTAATGGGTTAAACCACCGTGGTTAAACATAAGATTTCATGATGCTCCAGGAAATGTAAACAAGCTATCAGTGTGACATCCCAGTTTATATATTTATATACTCGGAATATTGATTTCTCGGTACATACAAAATTATTTTAAAGTATAACAACCAGCGAAGACTTAGTAAGGCACTAACTACCCTGCGCGGCTACGCGCAGACTGTATAACGACATATATATGTCATCCGTCCGGTCCGTCCGTCATTCATCCGTCCGTCCTTATCCGCGTTTTATCCTAACCCGTTTTTAAAACACAAAGTTTGCATTTAATTAAGGCAGGTTCGTCATGATCAATATTTTCAAAAGCGGCCAATTAGACCAGGGGTTAAAGGGCAATGACAATGACATGCAGGTGACATTTAACATTGCGTCTCACTAATTAAAATTTGCGTGTTTAATAGTGTTTATCAAAGAAAGCAAAAATATATACAAGACAATCTCACATGTGGAGTTTTTTCACTTACAGTACGTACTGCCTTGTGATGCAGTACAAGTATAAATACAAATGACAAAGCATTTGTAAATCCTAAAACATAATTAAATCAAACGGCACATTTAAGATTTTAATATCGTATTTCAGCCGCGTTTATACTGTTTGGCGCATTCGCTGCGTTATATTCATTTACATGTATATACACAGAAAAGCATGTCATTGTCCTTGCAGACCATAGGCAAAAAGCATTTATCAACCGTGCAGATACCAAATTTAAGCAATCGTTAAATCATATACATGTCATGGAAAGAATATGGAAATAATGTTGAATGAAAGCTAGCATCGCGTATAATATTAAAAGCACCGCATATAGTGCTCGAACCACTGCGTATAATTGCAAAAGCATCGCGTATATAAATGGTGAAAGCACCGCGTATAATACTGGAACCACCGCGTATAATGGCAAAAGCACCGTGTATAATGGCAAAAGCACCGCCGTATAATGCTAAAAGCACCCAACAAAATGCCGTTTGATCACTTTAAGCCAGCTATGGCTTTCCATAAAAGAAGACCAAAGATGAAACATGATCACATTGCCTGTTTGCCTTATGCCTGACCGCGCTGTACCACGGTTAAAATTCACTGGTACCGTCATGCAATGCGCCAAATAGAAAATTTTGATTTCGACCCACAAAACAAAATTAGGATCTGCTGCCTTGCTCGCTCGCTTCAGGCTCGCTCGCTGCGGCAGCAATTATTATAAAGTTTTGGTTTCTTAGTTTAAATATACTGTGTGTGTAATGTGGTAAATGCAGCTGGCAGTAGTAGACTTAATATGAAATCCGATAGCAAAAACTTGTGTTAATTTATAATTTACCTGTATGTCTTATTAAGAATTATGCTTTGTCGTTTGAATTTATATGTGTACTTCTTAAGCAGCGCATAATTGAACAGCTAGATTCCACTTGGTCTTCGAAATATTATATATTCTTGCTTATGCTTTAGTGAATATTACTTCCATAAACATTACCATTAATTAACATGCAAGTATTCAATGAGACGCATATCTTTAATATTTCTTTTATTTTTTTAATTTTTAATTTATTTTTATTATATCTGTCATCTTAGATTGCCCATGAACCCCTGGTCTTGGCAACAAATGCAATGCTTTTTCTCAGTTACCCCCCTGGCATAAATCGCAGTTTTAGATCATCCCTGATGAAGACACTAGACTGGAGTGTCGAAACGTTGGGTGTTGATTACAATTCGACTGGGCTTTGTAATCATTTATTTAAACCAGAGTAGCGAGCGAAACATGAATGACTACAAGTGTTTTGAATACCTTCAAACATGACAACAATAGATGTTGCTCATTAGTATTCTTTATATAAAGGGGGGGCGGGGGCAAGGGTATTTTCGTGACTCGTCATTAGCTTTTATTCGTGCTTCGTGATTTGTGATTTAAAGAAATACCATTCCGTGAATCGTAATTAATATGCGTGCCGTGAATCGCGAAGAGCTAAAAGGCTAAGCTAGGGTCTTGAATTTACCAATATTTTACCCTAACTTGTGAGTGTTTACGTTTAAAACTCGGTCCAAATTTAATATGGGGGATGAATTAATTTCCTTTCCGCGGTTGTCTTTCTTGAGGTTTCTTCGTTACATCGGTAAACGTTTGTCGTACACCTTCGTAACTCTTCGTAAACTTCGTGAACTATCGTACGACACTCGTATTGTTACGTAATGCCTCGCAATGATTTCCATATAGTCCTTTAAACGGCTCTAATGTTAAAGTCATATGTGTTAAATGGTTTCAGCCTTTTTACGCTTCTGTGTTTCTAAAAATCGTGAAAATGAAATTTTGATTTTCATGACTCGTGAAATCGAAAAATGATCTTCGTGATTTCGTGACGAGACTCCCCTTACCCCCTAAAGTATAAGTATACTAATTAGGATGGACTTTTATATAAAAAATACTAATGAAGATGAGTTTAATCGGGTATAAAGCCTGCTTGACATGATTTGCCAATAAGCTTATGAATTATTAATGACAATGTTTGAAATTTATTTTTAAATCTTAGAACCACTGAGCTATACTATATTACTGGGGGACCAGCTGCTCGGCATAAAAAAGTGTCGCCAAAAACATTGCGGATCTTACGCCATTTCCATGACAACACTTCCGAAGTTTTCATGGTAACTGCCACTGACCAACCGCGATCCTAAGCTTCCGACGATGTCTTTACCCCCCCCCCCCTCCCCCCTCCTGGTTTTGCACAAATATTTTAAGTTTTCTGTTGTTTTTGAGCTAAAAAAACTTAATATTTCATTATTTCCTTCGCACATTACTTGTTTTATTACAACGCGGAGGAAGGGTGCGGGTGCGGTTTGCTTGTGGATGCAGCACTTCACTACAAAGAAAGGCTAAATCATGCAGGTAAGATGGGACTTGGTCATGTCACTCATATGTCACAAACTCATCCTAATATATACAGCAAATATTTCAATAGCAGACTAAACATTATTGATAATGATTAGATATTATGTGCATGAAATTATGTTGTTTTGTGTCAGCACTGCCCTTTGTGGTTTTACTGCCAGACTGCCAGTTTTTAATACTTGTAATTATTCTGATTGTCTTATACATCTTATGGTATGAAATTTTTATACTTGCCCATCATAGACATAGTCCAAGATTAATATATACAGGGTGTATCAAAAAAAACTGAACAGATTTAAAATTGCCCTCAATTTTGCAAAACAGCTATTTGTATCTGTTTTTTTATATATATAGCTTCTTTGGGTACTTATAATGTAAAATAATGAAAAAAATTTCTCGAACTCAAATTTTGTGAACCAGGGGGGTGTGTCTTTTCCAACAAACTAAAAATGGCTCGCGCACAAAATTTAAAAGCTGCAATCATATTTTGAGTTAACAGATGGAAAATTTGTCGGGATTTTAATTACTGTACAAAATTTCAGACAATTTGGTTTAGTTTAAGCCCCTTAACTATTCACGCAAAGTTACAATTTTCCCGAAAAATCAGCTATTTGCATGCTTAATTAATGCATTTGCCTAATTTGCATATGTCAGCAATATGCAAATTAGGTAAAGGCATTAATTAAGCATGCGAAAGGCTGACTTTTTAGAACAAAATGAATAGTTAAAGGGCTTAAACTAAACCAAATTGTCTGAAATTTTGTACAGTAATTTAAAACCCGACAAATTTTTAATCTATCAACTCAAAATATTATTACAGCTTTTAAATTTTGTGCGCGAACCATTTTTAATTTGTTGGAAAAGACACACCCCCCTGGTTCACAAAATTTGAGTTTGAGAAATTTTTTTCATTATTTTACATTATAAGTACCCAAAGAAGCTATGTATATAAAAAACAGATACAAATAGGTGTTTTGCGAAATTGAGAGCAATTTCAAATCTGTTCAGTTTTTTTTGATACACCCTGTATATATATATAGATAAGCACAACACCACTAGATCAGAGAGATGTATGTGAGTAGAAGAGGCCCACCTACTGTACATGTGGCAATATATGCCTGTCCTGATGAGCCATAAAGACTGTCTTTTTTTGTTTTACACTGTCTGTCTAATGCCAGACGATTTTAAGGGGAGATTGCTCACTGTTGCCACTCAGTGGATTAAAAACACTATCTGCCAATGAGCAGCCCTTGAGATATACAGTATTCCGCCCATTAAGCAGCAACGTGCCCAAATGAACTCTACATTCTTATTTTACTCAAAGGGAAGAGTCTTGAGGTAAAATAGATAACACTTTGCCATTGTCTGTTCAGAACTACATACAAAGTATGATGTGATAGTTAAAAGAACAAAAATGATGCCCACAAGCTGTTGGGATAAGTACGATGATACAAGAACAAAAATGTTGCCCACAAGCTGTTGGGATAAGTGAGTCACTATATCGATGCACTATAACAACTGAGGTAAATTCAGAATGCTACAACATTTCTAACATTGGAATTAGAGGAGATGTCTGATTGGTCGGTGAGAAACTACGATGAAATTTGCTAATAATAGAATGCATTCCTGAATATGAAAACATGACACTTAATTTTGAAGCTCGGGATCAATGGTTTTAGTAAAAACAGATCATGTATTGCGCCATAGTTGCAGCACTCTCCCCTTGACTTAGTCTAGTAAAATTGTCTGACATTAGATAGATTAAAATAATACAGAAAGGCATACCAAGACACAGTGTTACTTGAAAGGTTAACATATGTGTATATAATATACATGCATATGATATTATTCATTTTTGTGGTGTATAAAGATGTATAATGTATCATGATAAAAATGACATCTTTTTTTTTCAGAAATTATCTGTTTAATGCAACACAAGAGATGGCACAGGCATCAACATGGAAGACAACATGCAGAATAATACCATCACAACATAAAGATAATTATATGATTATGATAACTTTATTGAAGTGTAATTTTTTTGTTATTATTATTAATTAACTTAACAATCGCACGATTGATGTAAAGGACAACAGAACTATTTGTTCCTTGTTAAGTCGCACCAAAAAATTTACAAAAATTACGCTAAACATATAACAATACATAAAATTACAATCACAATATATCATGAACTATGACTATACATTCCTACATATTTAATATGAACAACAGTTTGTTTGCAACGAACGACACTTGCTACATACATAGAGTTTTCCACGTTCTAGGTCTATCTATATCGAAGACAGTGTTCACTTTATTGGTATAATATATATACAGTACAGTTTAGTCTTAAGGATAGCAACTGAAGAGGACGCTTTAATACCAGAAGGTAAATTATTCGATAAAAACACAATTCTATTAAAATACGAGTCTCTAAAAAGAGAAGTTTCACACAAATTTGGACGAAGAAATTCGCCAAAACTGGAACGGGTTGACTGATGAAAAGGTTGGTTAACGAATTGATTAGTTTCGTGTTCGTACAACCCGGATTTGCATTTATAGAAGAAAGATAGGAAGATCAGGATAGGAAGATTCGTAATCTTTGAGAATGAATTTCGTAGCTCGACGTTGAATACCGTCGAGACGAAGCAAATCAGCAGAAGGTCCTTGATCGAAGCCCAGATTTCACATCCAAATGACAAGTGAGAACGAACCGGAGACAGATACACAAGGCGACGAGCGTTCACATCAGTGAGGTGGAAACAATTTCGTCGTAGAAACCCAAGCTTTCTGTTAGCTTTAGCGACTATATTGATAACATGAGAGGACCATTTCAAATCGTTGCTAACCAAAATACCCAAATCATTATGAGTCTCTTTATAGCAGAGGACATGTGCTGCACTAAATTGGGAAGAATTAAAATTATACATTTTTGTGGGTATTTTTTAATTGTCTACTGCTAGTAGAGTCTACAAAAAAGTCAAATACTGTACATCCTTCCGGAAATTATGTCACTTTGGCTATGGAACATCGTTTTCGACATGTCTCAATCATGAAAATGAGACTCTAGTAACAGCCTATAATCAAGGTGACATTCTGGACACTTTCTGGAAGCATGTATTAATTAAAATACAGTTGTTCAAAATTAATCAGGCTTTCATTGTATGTTCAATTTCCAAAGATGTGACTTGGTACTGTGTTTTGCCACCCAAAAAGGAGACTGTGTCATTGTGGAATAAATCTGCAATAAACAAGAATAGAGTAATTAATATACAGTGTCATCTATTCCTATATATTGTATTAGTTAATTTAGTTATGTTATTGTTAAAAGATATATTTAGTTGATTAAAGTAAGTAGGAAATAACTTAGATTCCTAAGCCATGGGCTAGGATTATCTCATTGGAACAGTATTTTGTTAATGATAAGTTGTGAACGTCACCGGACGTATACAATATGTCACTTGCATGTAAATTAAGATAGTTAAAATTATTGTAAACTGATTGTCTCAGGCAGTTGGCCATTGCGGCACAGACTGAACGTTGTAACAAGGGTTGTTTTTAAATATATATGGAAAAGTTATGAAATGTGTGTTAGTTGATTCTGTGAGAACCAGCAGAGGAGTGAACTCCTCAACATACAGGTTGTACAACTATCCGCCAGTAACATAATTAGCATATGACTAAGGTAAATAAAAAATGTGACCTAGCTAACTCCTCAGCAAAAACCAGGGGTATCAAACTATGAGTGCTCTTATAAAGGTAGATTGTTTATTCAGAGTGATATTTACTGAGAAAACCTGTACGAAAACAGGCCATCTTGGGAACGGGGTGTGATCACACATGCATGCCTTGGAACACATCTCAGCTAAACCGTATTACCGCAGCTTAGGGAAAAGTGTGATTTATCTCGAGCTTCCCCAACCAGAAAGCTAGCACCTCCAGCTTATACATAGTAAGTTGGTACATAACACAAAACCTAAGTCCCTCTTTCAAAATGATAGTCTGTGGTACATGCATGATCATAGTTTGTGTCTGTTTATACAACGAGATCTCAGAGTCAACCTTTTAACATTATTACACAAGATAGTTCGCACTTTAAAGACCGTCGTATTACTCGTATATGTGACTGAATATCATTTTAATAAGCTTCGTAGGTTGTAACCAAATATTTGCGATTGTGAATCACAGCTTGCTAAAGTGGTGGGAAATTTTACACTTTCCCATGTGTATTGCACTGTAGGAAGCTGTTTCCTTAAAGTGCTTATGTCACAAAAATTTTTTTTTGATATTTGGTAGAGGACAAAAAGTTAGTTAATAGGTTCTTTAACATTTTTCGGTTTTCTCTTTTCATTCGCGAGATACGAGGCTCTAAACAGCGATTTTCGTAAAATTGTCGCGTATCAACAAGAGTCTGGGACGAGCGTGGTGTGACGTAGCTTAAGGGACTTAATTTTTGGTAGAGGACAAAAAGTTAGTTAATAGGTTCTTTAACATTTTTCGGTTTTCTCTTTTCATTCGCGAGATACGAGGCTCTAAACAGCGATTTTCGTAAAATTGTCGCGTATCAACAAGACTCTGGGACGAGCGTTATACATTTGATATATTTTCCAGCATGTCTACATTTGATATATTTTCCAGCATGTCAGGCAGCAGCTCGGATTCGGAAAGCACTCATAGTTCTCAATGTGACTCAGAATACAATTATATTCCTGGATATATTATAGAGGATGAATCAAATGATACTAGTCATGAAATTGCATGGAACTCTAGAAGCAGTTGATAGCGAAATTTTAGGCAATTATGATGCATGCCTTTATGCCGATGAACCGCTAGCCGGCGAAGAATGGTACGCACGATATTTCAGAAATTCAGCAGAACAGTAGAACACAAGCAACAAAAAGAGATGCTACAGCGAAGGTTAGATGGCCTTGAAGATATTAAATTATGGTGAGTGTAAACATAGATTTATTTTAACATTTTAACGTAAAATAAGTATCTCTGGCTAATATTATATTTTGCGGGATACGGGCTCATATGGCATCAGTCACAACAAAGAGTTAAAACCACACTTCCATCACCTTCGCAAGAAAATACAAGACACGAGATCAAAGAAAATATAAACAGACTGGTTCCGAGCAAATTACGTATATATTCTTGTTTGAAGCTACAGTGTTTATCTGTGATCACGTTTATTTAATACGAGCACGGCGGCTGTGGCACATCTTCTAAAACGAAGTTATCCTTCAGAACATCCTTACATGATTCCATCTCCTGACAGCACCAAGCTTCGTGTGTATATTGTATATGTATTATCGCACAATCGCCGCATTTACACTTGTGAAATATGATACAGGTGAGGGTTTGATGTGACTGATGCCGTATCAAAAATATATCAGCCAAAGATACTTATTTTACGCCATTAAAATGTTAAATAAATCTATGTTTACGCTCACCATGATTTAATATCTTCAAGGCCGTCTAATCTTCGTTCTAGCATCTCGTTTTGTTCCTTGTGTTCCGCATAGTTTTAAATATCGCGCGTAGCTTTTATCGCGCGTAGCATTCTTGGCTCGCTAGCGGCTCATCGGCATAAAGACAATATGCATCATAATCGCCTAAAATTTCGCTATCAACTGCTTCTAGAGTTCCAATTTCGTGACTAGTATCATTTGATTCATTCTGTATAATATACCTAGGAATATAATTGTATTCTGAGTCACATTGAGAACCATGAGTGCTGGAAAACATATGTCTTCCCAATAGCTTTTTAGTACTCCTTCACATGTGAATTCGAACTTCCGTCCCTTAAGCTACGTCACACGGCTCTCGCCCCAGACCCTTTTCCGTTTTTTTCTCGGGCGCGACAATTTTTCGCTAAAAGCCAATTTTTCAAGGTTTAGAGCCTCATATCTCGCGAATGAAAAGAGAAAACAGAAAAATGTTAAAGAACCTATTAACTAACTTTTTGTCCTCTACCAAATATCAAAAAACAATTTTTGTGACATAAGCACTTTAACAAATAGAGTGTCGTTTTCATCGTTATACTTATCAATTCAATTTCATGTCAAATAAGATAAAGTGTAAATAAAATTGAATATGAAAATACATCTCTTTAATACCCTTTGAAAATCCATATTCAAGTCTCGTCTTTTTCCACATTTCTTAAGGTTTTAAAATTTGATATTTGTGGTGTTACTCTGAGTGCATATCCACACCGGGCGAGCTTGAAAAACATGCCCGGCCACGGTGGGATTCGAACCTACGACCTTTGGAATACTAGCCCAATGCTCTTCCAACTGAGCTACGCGGTCAGGACGGTTCGAGTTAGTGATATTTCGGAACAGAATCTAGTTCCTTCAATAACAATGTATTCTAGTAATATGAATTTTTTTTTTCTCTGTTGTTGTAGTGTACTCAGGTGAATATAATATTTGTGGTGTTACTCTGAGTGCATATCCACACCGGGCGAGCTTGAAAAATATGCCCGGCCACGGTGGGATTCGAACCTACGATTCTGTTCCGAAATATCACTAACTCGAACCGTCCTGATCGCGTAGCTCAGTTGGAAGAGCATTGGGCTAGTATTCCAAAGGTCGTAGGTTCGAATCCCACCGTGGCCGGGCATATTTTTCAATCTCGCCCGGTGTGGATATGCACTAAGAGTAACACCACAAATATCATATTCACCTGAGTACACTACAAAAACAGAGAAAAAAATCGTTTTAAAATTTGTTTGTCGTCTTTCACGAGCGAAATAACACGTACGACTTGCATATCTTTGTCCAAATGGTCAAAGGTAGAAAATTTATATCGAAAAAAATTTAAAAACCGATTCAATATTGAGCCTGGTCAGTGGTAACTACCATGAGAATTTCGGAAGTGTTGTCAATGAAATGGCGTCATTTTACCTCAAAATCCGCCATGTTTTTGGCGACACGTCGTTGACTGAACGAAGTACGTATAGGAGCAGGTCATCCAGTTATTATGCAGCTCAGTGCTTAGAACACATTTTAGTCAGCCGGAAACACTAAGGCACCCTCCCTATCCGGTATTATTTCCCTCAATGCTGTAGCTTAGCAACATGCGAACAAGACAAATGTGAAGTAATTTTCAATTTTACCAGGAACAGGAATGGCAGGAATTGAAACTGCGATTGTGGTGCAGCACTCTAACCAACTGAGCTACAGAGTTCAAGTCCATGGGTTTTAAAATCAATTGAATTTGACAACAATAGTATTCTATCCAAATAGCAGTTAAAATAAAGTGTATGGCACCTGAATTGTTCAATATCTTACTTGACAGTGCTTCTAAATAATGCATAAATATATTTACATATGCAAATACTGTATATTTTCCAAATCCGTCATATTTATTTACATCAGAACCCAAGCTTTTGCGGTTCACACGAAATATTAGGTCGGTGATTTTCACTAATAATAACAGGGTAGGGTCAAAGTGGGCGTTGTCACTCGCTAACCCAATCAGCTGTCTGGGTTCTGTGCCACGTGACCTGTTCAAATCGTTCCGAGCGTGAGTAATCGTATGACATTATGGCAGCCTCGATAAAATATTCTGGGGACACGTTTGTGCAATATAAGCAGGCTTTTAGCTATAGTCTTGAAAGATGGCGTCCAATTTTGCTACAGCGATATATCTACAGTAAAGAGCGGGGAGGGAGGGGGCGGGTCGAAAAAACGTTCCTGTGGAAAACCTTTGAATTTTAAGTTACTTCATGTCAGTATCTGTTCCAAGCTCGTTCGAAATTTTTCAAAACACTTGGCTTTGTGAGTTTATGCCGCTATGCTTCTTTACTTAATTACGACATTTTCATTCAGCCAGGTACACCATCAAATTATTCAAAATGTCAAATGTATAATAATAATAATGAGAATTGAAGCTATTTTGTTTCAGATATATTAATATAATTTTTTTTTTGTCTGTACTTAGGAAGTAATTATATACTTAGGAAATAATTGAAGGAAATAATTATATACTTAGGAAATAATTGAAAATAATCTCCCTTTTCCCGTAGAATTTGGGCGTCCAAATTAAGGCGTTCATTTTTTCGTTCTAAGGGCGTCCCAGGACGCCTGAACACCCTGCTAGCTAAGAGCCTGCATATAAGGAAGTTGGGGAGACGTTTGTGCCATATATGGAAGTTTGGTTTCCTCTCGCTTTGAAAACAATGAAATAATTGGATGATCTTACCCTCCTATTATTAGTGCAAACTGCAAATCACGGGCGTGAGCTGCAAAAGCTTGCTGAGCTTGGGTTCTAATGTAAATGAATATGGTGGATTTTGAAAATATACAGTATTTGCACAACATGTAAATGTATTTATGGATTTAGAAGCAGTGTCAAGCAAGATATTAAACAGTTCAGGTGCCGTACACTTTATTTTAACTGCTATTCAGATGGAATAATATTGTTGTCAAATTGCATTGGTCCTAAAGCCCGTAGTCTAACCACAAATTTATGTGTATTAATACAAAATCTTGATACTTAATCATTACACATAAACACGTTGATTTTTTTATTTTGGTCGTTCCTGAATATATTTTAAAGTATAACAACCGGCGAAGAAGTAAGCCACTAAGGTTTCGAGTAAAGTTGGCCCATTAAATGTTTTAAATGTTTATACAGTATATAAACAAACGTTTTGCCACAGCTGACCTCGGAACTTTCATGATGTATTAAACAATCTCCCGGGATTAGTATAAGTTTCTATAATGGCCGGGATCTCACCGGTCACCGTGGCCGAGTAACTCGTATTCACCTGGTAACTCATCTCCATATAAACCGAGCGTAAGAGTCGATCAGATTGAAGGAAACACCATTGATTTATAAATGAATAAAAGTCAAAATTGCATGTCTGTGCATATTGGCATGCAGGCAAATTTACATCAAATTTGAAAACAATGTTTACCTTTCTACAGCATAATTACCGCAACTGTTAAAAGGTGAAGTACATGTTATAAAATTAGGAATACGATCGCTGTAAATTAATTGTGGAATATTTGAACGCAGATTTATATCTTCCTACCTAACCAGGAGCAGTTGCAAAGAGTGCAATATACATATCTGATTGAATATTTTAACATTTATAATCCATCTGAGATTTTACAAGTTTCAGATGCGAAAAGAGATGCAAAAATGCAAAAACGAGTTTAGGCGACAGCAATATATTCAGTGGCGTAGCAAACTCGATAATTGGGCAATATTCATATATTCGTGTTCTGCCTTATTAATTTCTTTTGAAATCAATTGTTTTCAAGGTCTGTGAACACGAATATGTGAATATTGCCCCCCTCCCAATTATCGAGTTTGTTACGCCACTGAATATAATGCTTTTTACTATGTCAGGGAGCGGTCGTTAATTTTTTTTTGGTGGGGGCGGCCGTAAATTTTTATAAAGCATGGCCCAAAAATATATAACCCATCTAAATTCTCAGCCCAAAAAGCTTGGCCCTCCCCGATACTTTGGCCGAAATAATTGTGGCCCTCCTCTGACGTTTTTTTCAACTATGTTACATTAAAATTTGATTTGTGAATTATGTAATAATTGTATCGTCAATTTTAGGACAACACCTATTTCTTAAAACAATCTCATGCAAAGTCAGAAATTTTTGCTCTTCCCATCCAAATTCTACAAACTCTCCCTGATCTCGGAAAAAATCTTAAATATTCTCTTCTTCAAGACAAGGAACTTCATTGTCTTCCTCATCTTCATCCTCTTCAATGTCATCATCACTCCCAATTTGCTGTTCCACAATATCTTCTTCATCATCATTGCTGTCATCGCATTCATTGATGTCGTGTCACTAGCATCATCACGGCTGTCTGAGTACCGCGACCTAACAATGTCTGCTGTTACGATATCCACTTTCTCCCTTTCAATGCGCCTTTTGAGTGCTTCAACTTTTCGCTTAGCAATATACAAGTCCAGAACAGCACCTTTCAACTTCACCATGAGCACCGCAAAAGCGAACCTAGATAAAAAGTTAGGCTGGATTCCCAATCCACGTACAGAAATGAACAAATTCTATAACAATGTTTATGAATCATCCTATTTGGAGCGTGGAGGAGCATACTGTCACAAGAAAAAGGACGTCACCCCATGCCGAATGCAGACATCAGTATGACAATGAGAAGATGATTTCAAAAATCAAGAAGCAGGCAGAGCATATTAAGTATGAAAGGGATGATTCGCAGACTGGGTATTTTCTCAGGTAAAACCGTCTGCTAAAACCGCATGTGATGGTGGAACAATAAAACAGGAGATTATACGTATAGATGACCTTCAAGAATTTATTGACAAGATTGAAAAGATCCTAAAAGAACACCTTGAAAAAACCATTCATTCAATATCTGGGCGAATTTTGACAGGACATAATACAGCTCATGGTTTTGATGTAGCTCAGTTATCTCAGTTGCAGAGTGTGAAAACTGAATTAACTACTCTACGTACCGGACTTGTAGAACGTCAGGAAACATGTAAATCTGTATTCAGACACAGCTTTTCTGCAATAAAGAGGAAGTCACGCTCAAGAAAGCAGAACATTAATAAGTGCAAGAAACGGAAGAAGGCGAAACATTCAGAAAGAAAGAGAGAGATACTCAGAAAAATTGTACCAGATTTACCAGAAGGAAAAAACATGCATAAAGAAAGATATTCGGCCAGCAATCGTCAGGGGACTCCGAAAAAGACAAAAAAGTGCGCGAACGCTTTAGCTTCTTCAGAATCTTTTAGAATATGGTCACGCTAAGAAGAACTGCGTCGAATCTTAGGTTGGATGGAAACTGAACATGACTTAAGAAATGACCATCCTGTTCATATTGATGGTACTGATTATATTGATGGCACTGGTAAAATGATGGCGCTGTTAATGACTGGGGCAGCAGTTCAGATGATATTGGCCCTTATTGGAAATTATCTACATGCACACCATATTTGGGCCAATATGTGAATGACTAATGGGAGCATTACTCAACTGTATTTTAATGGTTTCTATAGGATCGATTCGAGGATCACTATAAACCATCACTGTTTTAGTAACAACATTTGTTATAAGGGACTGGTGATAAAGTAACTGCTAGGCTGGGCTGGAGGTAAATCACAAATTTTTCCAATAAGTTCGGTGACCCATCTTAAGATGTAGATAAAAATTTCAAAGCCCATCTAATCTTACAAAAAAAATTTCATGACCCACCAAATCTAAATTGGGAAAATACACTTTTATAATAAAAAAACTTGCAGGTATGAACTTTGTAATGTACCAAGCTTGACCAACACATTCATCACCAATTACGATACTGAGCTGCACTCCAGTTGGTTGTATTTGCTGTGATTCGACCACTTCTTATTGTTGTATGTACTGGCTTCAATAGCATCATTTGCATTTGATAATTTGGATAGTTTTGTTTACTTTTATTATTAATATCTTTATTTTTTGAAGTAGACATGCATTGGTTTTTTTGGTGGCCCAACTGTGGACATACAAAAAAATTGGCGGCCCATCGAAACTGCCCAAAAATGTTCGATTGCCCATCCCAAATCACTCCAGCCCACCCTAGCAGTTACTTTATGACAGGTCCCTAAGTGTAATATAATATAATCTAGGTTTAAAAAATGTGACCCTCCCTAAGCATCGGCCCAAAAAATGTTCGTCCACCCCAAATTGAAGCTCACAAAATCTCAGCCCTCCCCTCAAATT
>CACRXK020007268.1:0-22525 GCA_902702795.2 Paramuricea clavata
TGCCAGGACGTGATATGAGGCAGGATGATTTCGATGTATTGAAATGAGTCACAGTGCACAATTCAGCAAAAAACATTTTCTAGAGATAGATGACAGTTAACTGTAAACGATAGGTTGTTCAAGTAGCAATAATAGGTAATCTTCTTGCACTACAAGATTTTCTCTACAATATTTGAGTTCTGTTAACAGGCATTTGAACTTTTGTTTAGTCCAGCATTTTAGCTTTTGTTTAGGAGGTAGGAAAAGTTCCATTCGAATATCAAACATCTTGCACAAGGTCGAAGGTCAGCTAAATATTGTAACTCTACTTTGTTGGCATGAACAGTGTATATTAATACATTCAATGCTTATAACTTCTTGCTTTTGTATGTCATGATAATTATAACACTGTCAGTGATGAAGCTATAGTCATAGCAACAGGTCATGCTATGCAAGCTTTTAATGATTTGCATTATTCAAATAGATGCAGGTTTATTGGCGTGGCATGACCAGTTGCCATGGTAGCTATCTTGCCACTGGATACTGTACAAAATCATATAACATATAAACGATAATAATACTTGAATGAATCATTGGACATGTAGAATTTAATAACAATTTCATATATAGAAATATTGAGTCCGTTTTTGTCCAATTATCGTTTTAATGCAATAATGGCACCTTCAAGGCTGCAAAACAACTGAACAATCTGCTGATGCTTGATGGGGAGACAAAATCTATTTGTTGACAGTTTTGTTTCATACGTCAGCTTCTGATGACACCATTCATTTGTAATGATTACGATTGTACTCGGACAGAACTGCAAAACTATATAATAAAAGAAATTGCGAGCATTATCAAAAAATATAGTATACCTTTTTATGCATCAGTCAAATCCAAGCGTACCCATTCCCCCGGGGCATTTTCATTTTGTTAAGCACGTCCCGGGGTTGGGCATTTGAAGTCAAACCTTTGCCTGGGGGCGGGGCATTTGAAATTAAGGATTTGGAGGTTTTATGATCACCAATAACTTCATAATAATATAATATAAAACAAAACAATACCAGTTTCAGAAAATTTAATAAAATATAAACCAAGTTGTTGTTTAAAAACACATGAATTTAAACCACGCCGCAAACATTAAAAATCTAAATGCGCTAGAGCATGACGACAGCAAAACGCGCTAGAGTATGATGCATAATACTTGATATATTAACAAAGGAAATTCTCTCGAAACATTGAAGAATGTATTCTCCTTATTTTCAGGTAGTTGGATAACCTACTCTTCTTAGCCAAACAGTCCAGCTGTCCCCGGGGTGGGGGATTTTGCTACTGATTTTTTGCCCTGCTGCGGGGCAATTTCACGATTTATATCCCCGCCCCTGGGAATTTGTCGCATATTTTCGAAAATTGTCGAAAGCCTGGGGGTTGGGTCTCGGGAGTATGCTTGGGTTTGATTGATATAGTGGTGCATGACAGCCAGGTGAATATATAAATGTAGGCTGGTAGGATTATTTCATATTATGTTAACATTGGACATATCTCAGAGATATATTTTTACAGACCGTCCAATACATGTAATGGTGGTACTGAATGAAGTTAATATGTGCAGACAACAATCCACACTGTGTTGCTATAGGACTATTTTTGTGCATACAAGTCTTCATATAAACAAGTGGAGCTCATCGATTGTCAGTTTATAGAAAATCTGATTGAGCTTGTCAGATCATCGTACTATTGGAACACAGTATAAACACACAATTGTATACGAATGAAAAATTGTCTGACTTGTGCTTAAAAACTTAATAATTTAAATAATAAAATACTTCGACCAAAACACATTGTTATTTGTGATCAAACGTTCATCATCTTACCTTGAAAAATATCTCGATAAACAGCCAGACATAAAATTTGCGGTACGCCAGCTACAAAATATACAGCAGGCAACGAGGCTGTCGAGGCACACATGTAACATGTTTACAATTTGTCATGGTCCATGGTAATGATCGTGAGGTGCAACCAGGATATTCGGAAAGTCAAATCGCGATGTGGAGAATGTTATTTTTTAAATTTCTGTGACGTCAAAATACGTCATAAATCTGATCATCCGTACAAAGATCCGTACATGCAAAAAATCGAGTTCTTGTTCTGCTATACATAACTCGGCCAAAGAGACTGGGCACATGTAAACGCAATACTTCATGTTAAGAATAGTGTGCTGCCTTCGGCAGCAATAAAGGACTTAGGAAAAAAGTAAATAGACCCCTTCCCGTGTTATACACGTTGGCAGGCAAATGTATTTTAAAAGCCCCAAAGAGAGCTTCTTATTATTATGGTGTAAACACAATGGGGAATATATTATTTTATATAATCGTAATTTGCCAGCCAGCAAAATATAAACAAGGCAAGGACAACCAAAGTTTTATAACAGAAGAAAGACATACAGAAGTGTAACTTCCATTACAAAACCGTAAGGCGATTTCTTACCGAAATAGCTGGCGGCCATGTTCTTAGCAAGTGCCCTAAAGAGAGGCATTCACTCCCCTGGAATATTAATTTTCAATATGTTTTCAGGGGGGTGACTGCCTCTCTTTGGGGCACTTGCTAAGAACATGGCGGACTGAAAAAATCCCTTACGCGAAATTAACCTGAAGTGAGATCTTTGCATGTACTTCCTCTGTGGTTTTATACTCTACACTATAGTATAGTGACCATACGGTAAAATCATACGACATATGCAGTAATAGCAGCATGGCTTGCCTTATTCTGTTTAGATACCGGTATATGTTATACATTTTTCACTTTGTCTTTTGAATTTTATATTGTAGCCGACAGGTTTACACTTTAATAGCGATGCCGCTTTTTTTACTGTATTTATTTTTAAATTTTTGAATAAATTAGCGTAACATCTCAATCAATCTGTGGTCAACATAAATTCAGCCAATCACAATTCTCGGCAGCTGGCTGCCGAGAGTGATCAATTTTACTAGGGCTTCCGGGCAGGCTCTTCTTAATTCAATGATCTGCCCATAAAAAAGCCGGCCACGCTGGCTAAAACAATATGTGATTCGAAAGGAAAGCGACGAAACTTGCGTTAATCCAAAAATAAAACATCGTATTCACGAAGATATGTAGCAAATTTTACAACTTGGGAGCCGGAGGAGGTTGGACAACTGTCACGTGAATATCTCGGCAAGTGAAATCGCGCTATTTTCCCATCGTGTTTGCGAAGATTTTTGGCCTTCAAATCTGCATTGGACACAGAAGCATTCAAAAAATAATAATAATACTCATACTGAGGGGTTTGCTGTATTGGAAGATAGGTATCTGGAAGATAAAATATATATAAATATTTTTTCTATCAAAATGCAACCATGGCCTTAGTATTATAAAAGGAGTGGCGATATCTGCAATAATTTCAGAGGTAAACGTTATTTTTTAATTTTAACCTGTTTTCGATTTATTAAAGTTGGTCGCAATGTGATGACTCAAGTCCGAGTCTGTTTACAACTTTCAAACTAAAAAATCTGGAATTCCCATGGTTCGATTTTCGTAATTTTTGCAAAAAAGTCAAGATAAATGTCTAAGCTTTAAATCTGTTGGAGGGATCCCCCGGCAGTTTTCGAGATATTTGGAATTGAAGAGACCATACCCATTTCAACGTTTGCCAAAATGGCGTCTAATATCTGGGGAAGATATTGGGCCACCAAAGCTTTCACAATGAATTTCGAAAGTTCCCTAATATTAGGATCATTTTTCTTTACAGTAAGTGTTAAATTACTTTTGAATGACTATTTAGAAGACTTAGGAGTTATTTGCCTGTTTTTACAGATTTTATATCTGGACTGGTTTTTATTGACATGCATGGCTATCTCCTTCACATGCATGCCTATCTCCATTGCCAGTGAAATTGTCTGGTGATAGAGACGATTGTAAAAGAACAGCACATTATAAAGTGATCAGATTCTCCCTCAGTGAAAAATGCTATGTTCCTTTTTAATTACAGGGGTTCAGATGTCGATATGGAATTGAAAAAGGGCTTCTTCCTGGACATCCGAGGACAGGGGCAACTGATGTTAACAAATGAAGATTTATATTTTTGATAAAATGTTGTCTTTTATCTCTTGTCCTTTGTGATGTCTCTCCGAAAGTTATCGGCGAATACACATTGAGCTGTGATCCCTAAACGTGGCCAACAACATGCCCCACCAAATACCTAAGCACAATTTAGAAAGTGTACATACATGCATGTACTGTATCGTATTTACATGCTTGAGCATATTTGTTCAAATTTATTGACATTTAATTAAATTGTGTTTGTTATAGCAGTGTACAGTTGGCACCAGTCACTCTTGAAATTAGACAGCCACTTTTTATTAGATGGCCATGGATGACCTAAGACATTGTTTTCTTGTAATAGGTTGCCACACCCACCATATTTTCTGGACTGCTAGCTTTAAAACCCTGGCTGCAGGTACAGTTATTGCATATACATGTAGTATAATTTACCATATTTTGGTTTTGTAGTATGCATGAACACTACTATATTAAATTAAAGGAGGAAGCATTTTCAAGGGCAGGTAAACTATTTGATACTTCAGAACACCATCCAGAGTCAAGAGGTGTATATAGAAACAAGTAACTAGAGACCCATATTTTGACTAGAAGTAAGAGCCATTTTAAATTCAATTTAGCCTGATTTTCACGAAGTATCCATTATATAACATCTACTTCCACCATCGGAACCAACTTTAAAACGAACTGCAGTCAAACTTTACAACATACATTCCGAACTTACAAATAAACATTGATGGTCAGATTTCAAAGACAACTTGAAATTGACAGTAAGATGTAATTTTGTTGTTGGGGATGGGTTGGTGCTTTAGGGTTAGGTCCAATTCCTGCAAAAGGGTTACACAAAGTCACAGCAATTTCAAAATTAATTATATGGCTTCATAAAATAAGTTCTATTCAGTCACGAAATAGGTAGATGCATTTATTTATAGCACATGGTATCTTATTATGTACATGTAATGTAGTTTAATAGTGTACTTATTTTAAAAAAAGCTATTTTGAGGGAGTTGAACAAGTGCACATGACAGATATTGTTTTTTTATAGATATACACATCCACTTAAATTAAATTATTTTTGTTTGGAAATTGAAATCATAACATAGTTTCATAACTTGGTAAAACCTAACCAGTTGCTATACCGAACAAATCACAAATATCTGTCACCACCCACTCAAACACTCCCTTATCTGAACCTCCCACTCTTCGAGCCATTCACTACATCTGTTATAAATATCCAAATATTTGGACAAAACCCCATTCTTAGGAAATCAACCCTATACTTGACATGCTGAACAAATACATCTATAATATCTGCTGTGGCATTGAGAGGTGGTGCAAATACTTGCATAGTTCAGAAGCAATGTATCCGAGATGTGTTCATCCAGTTCCATAGTCAAGATCAATAGCAATTGCATTTGGATTCATTGGCTCTGTCCTTACGTTTAATCTTCACTGACATGTTTTGTTGAAGAGCCAAGTATGCCTAGCTGTTGGTACTACACTGATATATTTGAATGATACAAATAGGTGATTTCTACATCTTAATTCCTCTCATTTTCATCACCTTCTGTTTCATGACTTTAATTCCGCCTTCAACATTGATTAAATTCGCAATCTGCCAACCAATCAATTAGATCTCATTCTACGAAATCATAATAAGAAAATCCTTATTTTAGATTGCTGTAATTTATAAAATTAGAATTCGTAAGTGAAACTGTAATCCATATAATTAGAACAAGAACTCACATGCCCTAGTTTAATAGATGAAATTTATAAACATAGTAGCGAGCATAGTATAATTAAAATCCATCCACAACCAGATGAAAACAAAGATTATACAATCATTATACTTTGGCAAGAAGTTTATAAACACTATTCACTGTAGCACACACACAATACCTTCATATTCATTTGAGAACCAATGTTCGTCATCTGAATAATTTCCATTTGATCCATCAAGGTTGTCTTAGGAGTCTCCTTAAATACAGTGCAATCAGAAACCTAGGCTATCTTGATGAACTTTCGTAGCTTGACATTTTCGTGTCCATCTCCTTTTGGCCAGATCGATGTTTACTTCACGGCAGTCAACGCATCAATGAGGCCGCACGTGGAATCAGGCGCTCATTACCCATTATACTTTGCGACCTGCTGTCCGACTTCCTCTGCTTGGAAGCTTTTAATTTTCAATATAATATATCATTTACAGACCCTCCGCTCGGGGGCCTCGGCGGATTCGGCGAAATATTACCTTCAGTAATTCAGGCAATATTTCGCCGAATCCCCCTCGCTGCAGGTCTATAAATGATAATTATCGTGCCTTATATCAAGACAAGACTTTATTGCACCCTTTGTTTTTACAATTCAGAATATTAATTAAGGCAAGCAGATCAATCAGATCTTATTTTTATATTATTTTACTGAAGATCTTTATATTATCATGGATTGAATTCCATACAACGATTGCAATCAAATCTGCCTTTATTACATTTTCACAAACAAAACCTGATTCGCTGATTTTTTCTAAAAACTGTAAACAATTTTACTTATATCTTTTAATATTGCCTTAAGAATCCAATTTATTTTCAGATCAGCAGGGGGGGGGGGCGGAGGAGCCCCCCCCCCCAGTTTGTTGGGCAAACAAAGCCAATCGGGCAATATTCGCTTCACAGTCGGGCAATATTGGCTTATTATAAAAATAAATGGGACAAATTGTATCAATTTTGTCGGAAATTCAGTCAATTTTGTTGGAAATATGCTATATAATAGGAATTTTTCGTAGTCACTCCTCCCCCCCCCCCCCCCCCAACTTTGGAAAGTTTCTCCGGAAAATTTTTGTTTTGACAACGAGGGCACAATCCGAAAAAGTCGGGCAAATTTCTTTCCGCCACTCTAATTTTTTCCTTCCCTTACGCCCATGCATACAACATCGTACCCAGAGTATTTCCTTCGCTGACCCCCTGCTGCGGAAATACCCTGGTGCCGGCTGGTCACGGGGCTCCTAAGATATTAAATTACCAAGGCAGGGAGGGGCAAATCTCAAATTACAATGCTTCCACTTTCCAATAGTAAAATTCGTTGGCAAAGAGCGGACGGTATGGTTTGAATTACAAAAAGTGTAATTTGAGTGCACTTTACTGATATCGCAATTTATCATTGTATTGAATACTTCATGTCAAATTACCAATTTTGCGCGTGTTTGTGATATCGTTTTGTCATTCACATGCCGCTAGGCCATAGAAGCGAAGTTGATAATTTCAATTTAAACGAACGCGGACTCGAACGGAGATGCTCGAGTTCACTGCATTTCTTGCTTGTCTGGAATTCGTTGTTCGGAATGGGCATATCATAACTGTTACAACACACTGAAGCCGAAACAAGTTCTCAGTTGTTTGGAAAGTATTTATTTATTTATTCAACTTCGCCAGGTAAAATTACACGATTGATAACATCAATTGTTTAAACGTCGACAAGAGTTACAATTTAAACATACAGATCTCAATATTCTTGTATCCTCTGCATCAAAAGAACTGTGCAGGAATGCTTGAAATATGCTTAAACATATATTATTTACTCAGAAAAGATGTTATTGTATGCTGCCAACGGGTTATGAACTGTCTCTGATTTTTCAACTGACTCCATTGTTGATGTTTGCAAGAAATCATATTAAACAAGTCGACTTTCTTTCTCCATGGAAATCAGTTGGAATACCTACTCATGACGTTTCGTCTATTGTTACTGTTGTGTCTCCCTTGAATTTACTGATACAAGATCAAATATTTCGACTGAAATCAGTGGCCTTCGTGCGTCTGCCATTTCTATAAATATTTGCAAAGAAATATTCCATGGAGAAATCACAATTGGATTGCCCATTTTGGGTTTTGGGTTTAAATAGGGATTACTAACATACGTACAGGATGACTATATTTATTAACTACTGTAAAGTATATTGGTAGATAATATTCATAAAGAATTGACTCACTTCTATTGGCATGGGTAATGGTGTGGCAGATCTAGTTTCATTACTCGAGACGGACACATTGACAAAGTCTAAAGCCAAACTGCGCCTTCGACTTTCAACTGCAGCAACCTTTGCCGAATGTCTGGCAACTAATGGAGAAACTTGAGGGCATCGATTGGATCGGGAATCTTTTACTAAGGATTTCCGTGTTTCGGAAATTACATTCTTGAATGAAATCGTATTATTTATTCGTTGTTCACAAGGACGGCAGGTCAAACAAGGAAAACCATCAAAATGCGACAGTTTCTCGCCATGAATCAACTCCATGTTATTCAAAATTCTTTCATTTGTTTTGTTGAAGAGACTCTTACAATGTCTCTGATCTTGTACACCATTACATAATCGACAACACCAGAACTATTATCAGTTGATCCAGAAGATTTTTTGTAAAATTTCTTTGGAGTGCTTTTGCTAAGCCGATATATTGCCGATACAGTGAACTACGAGATATTTGTAATTTTGAGAGCAATAAGGTACTCTTTCGGCTGCAACACATGATTAACCTGTTGTTTTTTAACATTTCTTCAAGAAGAAATCTTTTATTATTGTCTCGTAACACACGAAAACTTAGAATTTTACTATTTTACAAATTCGGAAACAATTTCAGTACGTAACAAATCATGACTATCACCCCTCCCTAAATAACAATTTATTTCAGCACCCAAAATCTGGGAGCCCCGCGATCAGCCGGCACCAGGGTATTTCCGCAGCAGGGGGAGAGCGAAGGTAATACGCTGGGTTTGGGTTACGAGGTTGTGAAACATAGTGACGCGCTCGCGATCATTTATGGCTCACTCCGCTAGATTTCCTTCGCTCGAGTAAAAATAGCCCATAGCGCAATTAGTAGCAAGCATTTTTTTGTGAATCGCAAAATTTAATTGGCTTTGACGTGGCAGGAATTCCCGTATTGACATGCTGTCATGTACGGACATACCGAATCCTTTTCCCTTTGCGACATATGCTGAGTTTTGAACGAAAATATATCTAAAACATTTTTTGAATAACCAAAACGATGCAAAATAACCAAAACAATACAGGAAAAAAGAAGAAGATTTATTACCAAAGACAAAAATAGTACGAAAAGAATACAAAATAAATATAACAGATTATGTAAAATTGGCCATCTAAATAGTCACAGAGGACTAGCTTATAGTTAGTTGGCTGGTTAGGATAGTAATAAATTAAGTAAATGACTGATATAAAGAGGTCGAACTAAGATACAATATAAATTAAAGAAAAAAGAAAGAAAGATTAAAGCATACTGTATTTAAAGTTCTTATATATGCGTAAGTCTGAACCATTCAGACGGACAATTCATTCAAACGGACATTCTATTTCTTGACTTCGCTAAAGCCTTCGACTCAGTGGATCATGTTATTCTCTTAAGAAAGCTGAAAGATTACGGTATCACAGGAAACCTTTACAGATGATTCTCTGACTACCTGCATAACCGTACCCAGCGTGTTGTTGTACAGGGTGCTGCTTCGTCATGATCCCCTGTCACTTCTGGCGTTCCACAGGGAAGCATCTTGAGCCCAATGCTTTTCTTACTGTACTCTTAATTAACGATCTTCCTGATGTCATTCCTGAATCTACATCAACAGGGCTGTACGCTGTTACCAAATTATATAAAGAAATCTCAACTCCATAGGATTGTTCACAGTTACAAGAAGCTTTGTCGTGTGCGGATGTTTGGAGTAAGAATAACAACATCAACTTTAATCCATCAAAATGTAAAATATTGACATTCTCCCGCCGTAAAACACCTTTTCTATTCGAATATTATCTGGGATCATCCGAATTGCAGTGTGTGAATGATGAAGTTGATCTGGGAATCACAGTGACCAGTAACCTTTCATTGGACAACCCATATCATTAAAATAAAAGTCAAGGTGAACAGGTTGCTGGGTTTGCTTAGAAGAACATGCCCCTTGCTAACAGACCGCAGTATCCGGCGCACTCTGTATCTTTCGCTCGTCAAGTCACAATTATGCTATGAGGATTGGTCTCCCTCCCAATATAATAACAAATTAAATCTGGAGCAAGTCCAAAGGCGTGCAACAAGATGGTTCCTTCAATCGAAGAAAGGTGTCATGGCCTCAAAGGACAGATTGCTGGCTCTGGATCTTTTACCACTGGCGTTTGACAGGGAAATTAAGGATTTGACATTTACGTTTAAAACTTGGCATGGTTTTTATGATTTAGATGTTTTCGATTTTGTGTCATTTGTTAATTAATCATGGTCGTACCCGTAATTGTAATAATCCTTCTCTAGTGCTTAAAGTTCCGTCATGTAAAAGTACGTAGCACTTTTCAGTCATCGTTCTTTAATCGTATTGTTCCACTCTGGAATCATACTTGCAAAATTGCTTCTCCTGGAGATTTTCGCAGTTTGGCAACTTTTAAATCCTTCTTATCAAGAACATACTTCAATTTATTAAGTAGTAGTTTTGATGTTGACATGTGCTGTACGTGGTCTTTGTATCATGCCATAGGATAGTTAATTCTGATGTAAACATACACCATCTCCTCGTGTCAGGATTTGTTTTATCCTGATTCAGCTTTCAATTTTTAACATGATTATACAAATCTGTATTATGTATGATAACTTAAATGTGGTGCAATAGCCGTCCTAATTTGATATTAATCAGCTGGTATATGTTTACCAATTTATATAATATTGTCGTAAATAATGATAATAGATATAAACAAAATTCAAGAGGGAGAGTGTCATGGGTCTTCAGTCCCGTTCGCACTCTTGCCATTTGAACATCGTTCAATAAAGCCGTTAAAACAAAATAAAACATAAAACAAGTCTCAAAATACGGAATAGTAGGAATTATTGGACATTTCCATCGGAATCGGAGGCAGTTGCGATGTATAAGGTTACGCCAAAGTTGCAATTTTATACATTTTTAGCCTCTGAACGTTCTCGTACTTTCCTCTCCTTCCCAATAATGCAATAGATTAACAATGTTTCGGTTAGTAGAAAAAATGATCCTAAAAACGCCAATAAAACGCTCAAAAATCAAAATACTATATATTTACTCGCCCCAAGTCTCTTTCTCTTAAACCGCGAAAATTGTAGCGCATGCGCAGATAAACTTCTCACCTGTTCAGCTCATAGATATAGAAGACCTAACACCGCGGAAAAATGTCTGCGCATGCGCGTGCACTAAAAAAAATGGCAAGGAATTTAAATGCCAAATTGTAAACAAAAACATGCATGCTAATATTTAAAGATAATTGAAACAAACATAAAATACACTAGACGGGTAGTTTAGACATTAATAAAAGGTTTTCAAACATTTAAGGTATAAAAAAAAACAGAATGTAAATTAAAAATTATCGTTTAAGACCGGGAGGCGTGTGAAATTTCAAGAAAAATTGTCGAATAACGAATTTAAGACACAAAAGTGTCATCCATGCACGCAGGATGTGCTCACATTTTGGAAAGCGTAAAAAAACAGTTGCCGCGAGTCGTGTTTTTTTACGCTCTCCAAAGGTCTTACAAGTTCCCGTGACCCGTGACCGTGTGCATGGATGACGCTATCCTGCAAAACCTGATTATAGACAACGAATTACTAAAAATAATCAATATTGGAATAACCCGGCATTGGAAGTACCTTACGTCCGTTGCCCAGTCCGGTTTGAGCTACAACTCAGAGGGTTTGGGAAGTAAAACGCAAGTATATATTTTCACTTACCACTATCGTTTCTTCGCCGTTTTCTATTGCGAATTAATTTAAACTCTTTTACGATTTTATTATTTTTTATAAAGTTATACAAGATAATTAATTCTTGAATTGCATACTGATTTTACGCATGCGCAAGAGAAATATATTAAAAGGCAAAAACGTCGACGTAATTAATCTACGGCTATGTATACGAGTTTACGAAATTTCGAGCGCAATCTTTCCTCTTTTTTATTTCAAGAAGGGTCAGGACTGGCGAGCGAAAAGGATGGATGCAGGCTACAAACAGAGCCAGGGATTGATATGGAAAGACTGATAAATGTGGCGTTGTCCAGGTACATGTTTAATGGGTACGTGTATAAAATAATAATCGCTCTTGTATAAAGCAGCTAAAAAAGCTTATGGTTTCAATTATTTTAGCTTAAATTATTCGTTTGCTACTATTGAATACTTCTTGCAACATATCATTTTCTAAACTAATTTTTCCAAGTGTTTATAAAGATCGGTTTTCAATATAGAATTATCACCACTATATAGAATATGGAAGTCTGGTAAGCTTTTAAATTTAAAATATTTGGTGTTACTACAGTATATATGTAGGGCAAATGTTCTAGTAACACAGTAGCGCAACTTTTTGGTCCCCCGCAGCACAAATGGGCAAACCCTGGTCAAGTAAGGGCCTCAGCTAGGCAAGGATAACAAATTGGCAGGGGATCCTCCGAGTTTGGCACAAAATGATGCTAAGGCAATAACACCATGTGCTGCCCATTGTACCGCCCTTGAAATTACTTGCAGTAATAGCAACATGTATTTTAATTATAAGTATCAAAAGCTAATTAACTATACACTGATGCATTGAAAGCTTGCCGAACTACGGTGTTCCTGGCTGTAATATGCCTCGAACTTTTAACACCTTGATGGTTTCTGTGTGTGTTCGTGTTATGTCCTCAGGTGAATATGATGTTGGTTAATATGGTACTCTGAGTGTGCATCCACGCCGGGCATGCTGAAAAGTTTGTCTTACAACGGTTGGAATAAAACCCGTGACCTTTGTGATACTAGTCAAATATCACAGACAGAAATCATCATATCTTAGAATAGATTGATGTCGAAGGAACTAGACTCTTTTCCACCAACTCGATCGACCAACTTGACCTCGTAGCTCAGTTGGTAGAGCTTTAGACTAGTTTCTCAAAGGTCGCGGATTCCCACCGTGGTCTTGCAAACTTTTCAGCTAGCCCGGCGTGGATGCACACTCAGAATAACATCACAAACATTATTTTATAACACCTTGTTAACCTTAGAATAATAAGATAATTTTAGGTCAATTAAGCATGAAAGAAAGCTCACCTGAGTTGCTAGCATCTGCTACCAAAGCACCTTTTCCGTTAACACCACCTGACCAAATAGTACAGCTATTTTTACACTGATTTTTTCTTCCGGATGTTCCTGTACTTGCATCACAGCGTGTTAACCTCGTTTGGAGACTCTCGATCCCACCGCCACCGCCAGCAATAATAACCGGGTTGTTCGATGACGTAGCTACGAATGTTCCACCACCCCCTCCTGATGCTCGGCTGCGAGAATTTATACTACCCTCTTGTCCAACCAATATTTTCAATACATCTCCTTTGTTCAGTTCAAATTTTCCTCTCATGTAAGCACCCCGACCTCGCGCTGCTGATCCTAGTGTATCGTACCCTCCAGCCGCACCAACTGTTTTGATTTCGTATGTACCAGTGTAGGGAACTGTCCAGTACTGTATACCATTGCTGACAGTCACCATGTTACCATGGTCTTTACCCACATAGTAAGAACCAAGTGATGTAGGACCAAAACGGCCACTGGCACCAAGATTTGTAAATTTTGCGTAAAACGCCATTGCTAAAATATTAATATATCGATACAAGAGCAAGTCAAAACGATAACTAGAATGGAAAGGGAGACAGCTTAGGGACGATCCGTATGAACAGCAGCAGAGTAGTTCTACACTCAAGTGAATTGATACTTCAATAATTATAAAGTACTATTTTTGAAAATAGAAATAGTTTTGATTAAAGACACTTCTCGAATTGCTGGCTGACAATTAATTTAAAGATACTTATTTACACATATTTTTTCGAAAATGATTGAACTCTCTTCAAAGGTTTTGTAATTGGCTTTTTACTTATTATTTTTAATTAGTTTATTAAAACCTCTTGCAGTTTATGAACTGAATTACGGGTTATATGACACTGAATTTCAAAATATACTTACTTACATTAAAAGTAAGTTTACATCCAAGACAATACAAAATCAGTCCACTTATTTTATCGTAACAGAGCTGCCGAGCCGATCGGTTCAGGCTTTATATTTTCGTCACGATTCTCACGTATATAAGATCATCGCCATGATTTAATGGTACTGTTCGGCAATACCATGTAAAATGCATTTCCAGAATGGATAAATGCTCCACAGATTTCTTAATTACAAGCTACATATACCATACGTAAGTCGAGCGATTGAATACAAGCTAATTTTAAGGCGTCATCATATGAATAGGTAGGGTATATTGTATACAATTCAGTTATTGATCCCTTTCTATATCGTTGCTAAGTGTTTACTCGAAATCAAATTGTGTAAACCAGGGGGGGTGTCTTTTTTGTTTCGTATTTTGAGTGAATGGATGGAATATTTGTTGGGTTTTTAATTACTGTACAAAATTTCAGACAATTTGCTTTAGTCTAAGACCTTTCACTATCGCATGCTTAATTAATGCATTTACCTAATTTGCATATTGCTGACATATGCAAATTAGGCAAAAGCATTAATTAAGCATGCAAAAAGGCTGATTTTTTAGGAAAAAATGCAAGTTTGGGTGAATAGTTAAAGGGCTTAATCTGATGCAAATTGTCTGAAATTCCGTGCAGCAATTAAACACCCAACACATTTTCACCCATTAACTCAAAATACGATAGTTAAAGCTTTTAAATCTCGTGCGCAAACCATTTTTAGTTTGTTGGAAAAGAAACACCCCCTGGTTTACAAAATTTGAGTCCGAGAAATTTTTTTTATTATTCTACATTAAGTACCCAAAGAAACTATATATATATATATATATATATAATAGCTGTTTTGCGAAACTCAAGAGCAATTTCAAATCTATTCAGTTTTTTTATACACCCTGTATATATATACATATACACACACACACATATATATATATATATATATATAAATATATATATATATATATATATATATATATATATATATATATATATATATATATATATATATATATATATATATATATATATATATATATACCATATATGCATGTATAGAGCTAATAGCCTATAAAGATAAAGATAAAATAAATTAACCTGGTTTACTTCAAAAGGGGAGGTCATCCCCCTATAATTTGTAAACTAGCGATAATCTGTAAAGTGTGAGAGGGTAATAATAACCTAACACGCAATCAGCCCCCCCCCCCCAAAAAAAAAAAATTACTTCCAACACGGTAGTGGACAAACAACGTTTTTCGTGCTTAACGTACTGGTTATTAAAATTATAGTCTCTATTAATATAGATTAGCACTGCCTTCTCTAACGTAACATACAAGCTGTATTGACAAACCTTTTTCGTGCTTAAGATCACGCACAGTGTCGGTTACATTCTGCAGCTGAGATTTCAGATCAGCGAGACTTGTATTAAGGAGCCTGGTTATCTTTAAAGAAAAATAAGTTGCTGTAAAATAATAACAAATAATATGTTACGTTGAATAATTTTGATTAAACAAGCAAGCGTATGTGCAGCCTTTAACCATTTCCTTCCAAACTAATACAAGGCGTTATTTTAAGCAATTTTTAGTGGCAGCCTTTGAGAGTGATGCAACAGCTTTAAATTCCTAATTCCCCCCGGAAAAATGGAAATATTAACTGCAGAAAAGTGAGATTTTTAAAAACCAGAAAAAATAAATGAACGACGACTAGTTGTAAAGACCAATTTTTGTTAATTGTTGGCCGATGTGCAGGCTTATTGGGCAGCTGTGGAATGAAAGATATACAATGACCACCTTAAAAATACAAACGCAACTTCAACGTTTCGAGCGAAGGTCCTCTACTCTATACAGGCTTCAAATATGTAAACCTAACTGTGGCATGAAATTACAAAGAGCTGCATGTGCACAAAAAAGTGTTTCAAATTTACACTTATACCTTCTCAATTTGATCAAGTTTTGGTTTGACTTGTTTCATGACTCCCTCCAGCACCTATTATATAGGGTATACAGTATAGAAAAGTGTTGTTATCTGTGGGCCTTTTAACTTAAAATGGTCTTTGGCGAATCGGGGATACTATCTATTAAAAATGCAGACTTGTCGCTAGAACAAAAGTATTTTAACGAGTAAGTTAATTAGAACTTACGTAGTGAACGCTAGATTGCAATTTAACATTGATATGTAGATCTGTTTACAAATTCTGATAACAAATTTGAACAAAATTTTAAAAATTTTGTTATCATGGCAACCATTGACTGCGCAACGACATTAGCATATTGTTTCAGGTTGCAATAATGTTTTAGAGCTGTATTCATTTTGTTAGAAAAGGCGAGGTGTTACTGCATGCATGCATGCATGCATGTATTTCTAGTCTTTGATATTTTCCCAGATAATTAAATGCAGATTACACCTTACCTCTTCATCTCCACCAATCATACTCCAAGTTTCATTTAACCGTATGTAAAGTTTTTGGTTGTTTTTTCGATACTCTAATAATCCTGGGACAGGCGGTACTTTCCGTGCAGCGGCAGCATCTGGAACAACAATAATCTAAAAAGGATAATTAACATGATTGGAAAGTTAATTAACCATGCTAATTAACCACGCTTCTATTCCTTTTCGCGCGCGCGGACATGTCACACATTCATTATAATGTTCGCGTATATTTTATGGACGATACGCTGACTTGTAGTTTTAACATAATTATGAAGGTATACTACAATTAATGGTTATAATAAAACAGTCGTCACTGACTTACACCGTCATTTAAAAGAGCTTCTTTCTGAGTGCATCGACCCTGAGGTGAAAAAAAGCAAAGTTTTGTTATGTGCACGTGTTTGTAAGGTGCATATTTCACGTCGAACATGACGCGCCATGTATCCGCTTTTCATCTGACGAGGTAATATCTTTTTAATTAATTTTGACTAGTACTATAGACCAATTGCAAAACTTAGTAACCGCGCCTTCGCATAACATGAAAACGAGGCTTATTATGCAAAACACAAAATTCTATTTTTTGTTTTGTTCGAAAGTCAAAGAGTGAGGCACCAAGTTTTATGGCAGTTTTCTCTCGTTTTATCAAGTTTTTAGATACTTTTTCAGCGTAGTCAAGTCAATTATTATCCTAGTTATTAGTATAGTTAGTTTTTTCTTCATCTGACGCGTTTTCGTGGGGTCTTTTTAATCATTTTGACGGCGCGGGCCGGTGGAAATATCATGGAAAACATCGAAGCAAACTCAGGTAAGCAAAACTTTTTTGCGAAATAATTTGTTATAAAGTTATTTTACCATTTTTGTGGACCCCAGTTTGATTTTTTAAAACACGTGCATCAATTTAAATCTAATATCCGGTTTGAAATCGGCCAATTTCCGGCGAAAATATTACCTTTTCTGCAATGCGTTTGTAAAAAGGTCGCCGCCATTCTTGTTCTGTTTGAAACTGTTTACATCGCAATTTGTTTTACAAATAATGGCAATATTTAAATCATGACATAACAAATATAAAAGGAAATTTTAGCTGGTGTGATAAGATGAAATGTCTCATCGATTGTTTGGTTTCTTTTCGTTGTTTGCATGCAGACATCGACTGATTCACAACAACAAGGGAAATATGAAACTGAAGTCGAAGAGGCAAGCTAAACAACTTACCTGAGATTCATTTTACAATACTTTTATACAATACTCATACTACATTATTTGTCAATTTGTTTTCTTTTCGTTATTTTTTATGCAGACATCAACGACAAGGAAAATTTGAAGCCAAAATCTACATCAAAATCCCGAGGATTACAATGCTCTTTATATTTCAACTGTATAAACCGTGCATTAGGTGCATACCCTTACCAAACTGACAGATATATGGCAGATATATGCCACAGTTTTGTAAAATATCTGCAAAATATGTGCAAGAAAGTATCTGTCACATATCTGCGACATATAGGAATTTGGCCCCATGACATATCTGTCACAGTTATGTGGCAGATATCTGTCACAGTAAAGTTATATGTGACAGACACCTGTCACAGTTATGTGACAGACATCTGCCACATATCTGCAACATATAGGAATTTGACCCAATAACATATCCATCACAGTTATGTGACAGTATAGTTTCCCTACAGATAAAATTGTATATTATCTACCAAGCAGATATGTAACATAACTACCACCAAGTGAGATTTATTTCTACCATAAAATTAAAACTATTTCCTCTTACTTCTGCAATATAAAGTTGCTGCAACTGTACCTCTGCCATGTTCAATTGAAGCCATAATAATTTAATACAAAGAAATACTATCAGAATATTAATTTAATATTAGTAAAATATATTAAATATATAATTATAGCTAGGTCACACATATAGATAAATTTAAGACTGTATTGTGTATAATCAACCATTCACCAGGGGCCAGTTGTTGAAAGCTGGATTAGGTAATTTAGCCCTGTAGCTTAATTCAAAGCAAACTTCCTGACAGCTTGTCTATAAATTTGGAAATATTTCTTCAGAGATCTTGTCTGGATCGATAGGAGTTTTCTTCTCTGACGTTTTGAAATAAACAGACGTTTTGAAATAAACAGGCATGCAGAAATACACAAACTAAAACAGCAGGTTAAATTTTAACTCAGGGTTATCACTAGTCCAGCTTTGAACAACCGGCCCCAGAGTACTTACACATACGGTACTTATAACTATAACGGTATAACCTACACTTATTTAAAATTTTCTAATATTATATAATTATATTATTTATGGCCAGAAATAAATATTGAGTATCTAAACGTCAATAATTGTTAATTGTCAAGTCTCACTCAGATGGTTTGCTTTTAGTTTCTCCTCTTCGAGCCCCACAGCATTTGTGCTGTACATACCGTTTTTGCATATAGCAGCTGTCTTTCTATAGACTGTATCGTCCAGAGCAAAAGCTAAAAAAATAGGAATTGATAAAATCATATGTTTACATGTTTTAGCTTTAATTACATGTTACATGTTTTAGCTTTAATTGGCATTACGATAGCAAGAATAATCTAGTGTTAGGCCAAATATGGGATGCCCTTAGGGTAGCCATATCTGATGGGTAACCAGGTATATATTGGCTAAACCATCTACTTGATTACATTCGATTCAATTAACACTATTTTTGTAAAGTATATATTACAGGAGACTTTAGGACTTACTGATGAGTTAGTATATGAAGCATGAAAAGATATGTAAATTTGTTTGGTATCAGACAGAGTAAATTAACAAGACGGAGCGCATTAGGACAAATTGCAGGTCAATGGGTCCAGCCACAGCCTTCCCCCTGCATTATTGCAGGCTTATGGACAGCTTTACATGTACTGTACTGACTTATTCATGACAGAAAACTGGCTATTGCACACTGACCCTTTATCTAAACTAACTGTTGTACACTATGCTCAATTTTTGCTATGGCGCAGATAAAATTGGTACCTGTTGTCCTGTACCAAATTTATTTGTGCTCGTCCTGTATGAATATAGGTAGTCCATGCATGGTAAACATGTTAAGGGTACAAAAATTGAGCACAGTATAAACAGGCCTTAAAATGGGCTGCATTTGGAGGTAGGCTTAGGGGGATTCATGTGTAATTGTGTTGATACTATAATTACTAAATCCTTGATGCAGTATCAAGAAATAATTCCTACAAACAACCTCCTTAGAGGCTGTTTACAAGATCCAGACTGATTATCTGGCCTGGATGGCCACCTTGGCTGGGACAGTCATCGATTGTTTGGTTTCTTTTCGTTGTTTAACCTGGCCGGCTCCAACATAATATAGCAAATTTTGTCAAATATAACAAATTGACAAATAATATAGTATGAGTATTGTATAACGTTGTACGCTGTTTAGCTTGCCTCTTCGACTTCGGTTTCAAATATCCCTTGTTGTTGTTGTGGCTGTTTGCATGCAAACAACGAAAAGAAACCAAACAATCGATGAGATATTTCATCTTATCACACCAGCTAAAATTTCCTTTTATATTTGTTATGTCATGATTTAAATATTGCCATTTTTTGTAAATCAAATTGCGATGTAAACAGTTTCAAAACAGAACAAGAATGGCGGCGACCTTTTTACAAACGCATTGCAGAAAACGTAAATATTTTCGCCGGAAATTGGCCGATTTCGAACCCGATATTAGATTTAAATTGATGCACGTGTTTTAAAAAATCAAACTGGGATCCACAAAAATGGTAAAATAACTTTATAACAAATTATTTCGCAAAAAAGGTTTGCTTACCTGAGTTTGCTTCGATGTTTTCCATGATATTTCCACCGGCCCGCGCCGTCAAAATGATTAAAAAGACCCCACGAAAACGCGTCAAATGAAGAAAAAACTAACTATACTAATAACTAGGATAATAATTGATTTGACTACGCTGAAAAAGTATCTAAAAACTTGATAAAACGAGAGAAAACTGCCATAAAACTTGGTGCCTCACTCTCTGACTTTCGAACAAAACAAAAAATAGAATTTTGCGTTTTGCATAATAAGCCTCGTTTTCATGTTATGCGAAGGCGCGGTTATTCGCATTAAGTCGCAATTGGTCTATATATTGCTTAATTTTGGAGAGAAAACTTTCTGCAATCTATAAATAAATAAGTGCGCCGTGATATTTTATTATACTAACCAAAATCTAATAAATTGATACTAACCAAAATGGGAACAGCGTTTCCTTTATACAACTTGTACCAAACTACTTTTCCGTTGGCCAGGGTTACTTTATACTCCATACATTTGTTCCAAAGTCTTTTTGACAATGATGATCTCACCCAAAACCATGTATAGATATTCTTGGCAATGGTTCCACCCTGCCTAGCCTGACACTCAACACCACAATAGTCTTTTGAGCCGCCGATGGGACCGAAACAACCACAGCACTGTAAAGAGATAGTTGACAATGTATACGCAGTTTGCAAAAAAGGTGCCATCACTATGTTCAACCTATATGTTATTCAGTGAATTATTACTCATATATCATCGCAATTGTTGGTTATTAACAGTTTCTTGCCCTTTTATGCTTAGTTTTATGCTTATTCGACGGTTGCCAGTTGCCTGTTGCTGCTAAGATCACTATCTGGTAACATCGGAGACGGGTACGAAATACCGTTCATACACACGTTATATATACATAATTTGTGTGCATATGTATGCATATACATTAAATACATAATTTGATACAAGCAAGTTAAACGGTCAGTTGCTACGGAGGACGTCTTTAGAAGTAATAGTTCAAATACGAGACAGAGGACTTTACCGGGATTTCAAAGTCCGAGAGCGTTTTGAAAAGGCGAGCCGCATGCAGGCGAGCCTTTTTAATGTTCGAGGACTTCGAAATCCCGGTAAAGTCCTCTGTCTCGTATTTGAACTGACTTCTCAAACTCATCAATTAGGCAATGTTTTACGCATGCATGAATATTTTTACTTGAAATTAATATGCTGCGAATGCTACGCCATGCGACAAGCTTGTACAGATTGTTGTAAGCGAGCTGAGTGCGAGACATGGCAGAGAACGATAGAACGGTTTCAAGGTGAAGACAAACTTCGATTAACGCATAAAAGCGAAGTATCGGCTGACAATTTTGGTCTCAGCAAGGTGAGTAAGACAGAAAACGATATTTTTTGTCTTTGAGTTTCAGTTTATGGAATATTTACCTAGCGAGTGAAGAGTTGTTAAATGTTTTATCCCATACCTGTATTAAAAGCGGCTTTCTGATTGGTTTAAAGCAGGTTGTCGTCGAGCTCACCTGCTTTTTGCCGAACTCACCTGCTTTTCGCCCGAGCTCACCCGCTAAACTGCTTACGTTGCAATAACAATAACAAATATGGCGGACAAGATTTAGGCGATATATAAACCTAAACTTTAAAGAACTTTTTTCGGTGACTAACATACTGAGACTGAAGAAAAACCAAAGAAAAACCAAAGTAAAGGTAATGTAGACATAGATAAAGAAGTATTTTCTTGCTCAGTGATTTTTTTGGCCGGGAAAATGTTCACACAACATCGACGAATGTATCGCGAAGAGCTGCAAATGTGTGTATGGCTCGGTGTATGGGATAAAAACCAAACGTACTTGCAGGTTCGGTGAGTCCGGGATTGGACGCACCTCGGGTGGCTGGAAGTTTCCCGCACTCACCTCGCTTCGCTCGGTAAGTTCGGGAAACTTCCAGCCACCCTCGGTGCGTCCAATCCCGGACTCACCTCCCTGCAAGTACGTTTGTTATATTATCTCATACCTAGCGTATTAGCGGCTTTCCTATTGGCTACGAGGAGGTGCGTTCAATCTCGAACCCACCTGCTGACGTATGTTTAGGAGGTGGGTTCGAGATCGATGTTTTGGCGGCGGCCATTATGAAGCGATTTGAACAAATTTCAGACGAAGATTTAAATAAAAAATAAATTAACTGTTTTTAATTGTTTTATAATTATTATATTTTTTATTTTGTTTGATGAAAATGGAATATTCTGTATTCAAAGT
>CACRXK020007269.1:0-23224 GCA_902702795.2 Paramuricea clavata
GTTTGATTACAGAAGATAAATAATTAATAAGTAATAGAACGAATTAAAGTCGTATACTATTAATGCCATAATCATACTCGTGATTAACAAATCAACTGCAGTACAAATCAACTGCAGTACAATTAATGATTTTCCCAAAACAAACAAAATGGCGGAAACGTATTTTAAACTCAAGCGTGAAATGAAATTGCCGTGGAGGAACTAGATGAAAATACGAACACAAGCACCAAATTTTGCTTTAACAAAAGAACTAAATGAAAATACAAACAAAAGCACCAAATTTTGGTTGAAAGTCTCGCAGGACTGGGCTTTGGCGAGAGAATATGATGCTGACATTGAGAAGTACGTATCCAATTTTGTCATGCTAATAATAAACAAGTAATCATGCGATGTTGCTCGTACACTTAGGGATTAATAGTACTCGTGATGTTTGGAAATTTGCCAAATTGGACTCACCCCGGCGGCTCGTCCAATTTTGGCAAAAATTCCAAAGATCACTCGTACTATTAATCCCTAATTGTACTCGCCATCGCATGATTACCTATACTTATTTGTATTCTTTTTATAAAGAATACTAATTAGGAGTGTTTTATCAGGCTTTAAAGCCACTGCACGTGTCATATATTATGTTTGACATGATTTGCAAATAAGCTTGTGAATTATTAATGAGTGTTTGAAGTATATATATGCTTGTTCTGATATTTTTATATGCACACTAGTAATATTTAGGACGTTTTCTCCAAGTACAGCAGGCTCATATTTTCAGCGAACCTCCGATGAAAAATTGGAGGCCTTGCGTTTTACACAGAGCTGCCATTTTTGGAGTGATGTCCGCTGACAATATGAGCCCACACGAGTGGGGGAAAATTTGCTACATATGACAGACCTGGTGTTAAATAGGACATAGTCGGGCTGCCTTTGATGTGATCCACAGGAGAAAAAGATCATTATTGCAAATTCTGAGTATAATGGGTTGTTTCAGTTGTCTCGTTCATGCAGATATCTTGCTCATGCTCAGATAAGGTTTACTGCAATTGCATCCAATAGAGCTGTAATTTCAAATGATTTTTCGGTTCAAAAATTCCCTGATTCACATAATTATTTTGTTTACTTTAGATGGTGAAGAAGAGGATGGCCAATTGAACCAGGTAAATTAAAGCCATAGTCAAGTAACTGGATACCAGGCCAAAAGCAAAAATGAACACAGAAATTAACCCATTTATTCTAGGTCTTAAAGATATTCCATAATTTGATGTAGCATTTTGAGAAACTGTCATATTTATTGCACGAAGAAGTTACGACTAGTTTAATTTTCTATATACAATTATAGGTAAATAATAATGTCCTAGAAAAACATTATTCCAACATATTACCCCTCGCAATAAGATTGTCCAATCAGAGAAGTTGTTTTCCATCACATGACCATATTATCTTCAGGAAATACCATATCGTGGGCATCTCGTACCGCGGGTCTTTTCGACCCGAATACCGCGCTTGAGGGGGGAATATGACTTTGAATACCCCGCTCCTGCCCAGTCAGTTGTCCAATTTCATCGGCCAGAAACAGCGGAATCAGCAGAGGTTGAACACGAAATAAATAATGAACTTAGGAGCTTATTGGCCAGCAACGAAGGGGTATTTCGGGCTTAGCCCTTAGGATATTTCATCATTTAGGTGCTCGTTGCTCCAGGTCTATGACCGATAAATGCGCGAGAATGAAACTAGCGAATATTTGTGACCACGTCTGTACTAATGTAGAAGGTGACATTTTAGAGAAGAGTCTAGTTACTTGAATATGAGCATATCTTTTGTACGATCTAAGAAGTAACTATATAATAAAAAAGTCAGTTGACAGAGGTTGTTAACTAAGCGTCACGGGGTTGGGCCCATTCCCCAGTCAACTATAATTAACCCCTAACTCTAATCTCATATAAAATAATCCATTTGCGACTTCTTGCTAAGGTAACTAACGACTCTGACGATGGCTGCGATGAACAGTTATTCTGGAATGGCATTCCAAACAACGAAGTGTGGGATAACAAAGGCTTTGGTGATAGTAGAGAGGATATGAATGCAAATGTTCAGCAAGAACAGTCGGTTTCAACTAATGTACAAACATGTTGAGGTAAATACGTGTAAAAACCGGGGCCTGTTGTATAAAAACCCAGTGAAAGTTAACTACAATTAGCGTTACCACCCGTAGTTATATCCTTAACTGTAGTTAGTTAACTATATGACTTAACTGCGTTGCACAAAACGTAGTTACTTGGGTAGTACTAATCACGTAGTTAACTGTGTGTGAGGCTTTATTAAATTAAGTAATGGGTGATTAACAACCGCTGACAAGCATTTTTAACATGTTCGTGGACTCGCATTCTGCTAATCCGAGAGAATTTGATTCAAAATAGTGGAAAATAAACATTCCGTGAGGTGTCACGTTAAAACGACGTGTAGCTATTTGGAAATTATATATCATGTTTCCTGGTGTACTGGTCTTACTTCGTGTAAGCGAAATTGATTTTCCCGTGCAAAAAATTTCACCAAAAGACCAAAGCGATATAGCATTTAACAGTTTTTAACTGTCAGGACTAACATTCGTAGGGATGGTATAGCGATATATTGACAATCCCTGGTAAGTATTTCTTTCCATTACTGAAAATACTATTCACTCCTAACTGCAGCACCATTTTTAACTACGTTTTGAGAAGTTAACGACACCCTTGCGCACAGTTAACTTTAACTACTTTTTAACTTCTTTTTAACTGCTGTTAGTATAATCGACAATTGTGGCCGATGATTGATCAAGCGACCTCGGATTATTACGCGATAATCACCTAAGCGTTTTTTTCAAAATGGCGGCGAGTGGTTTTGTCGAAGTGACAGATGAAGAAATAAGTTACTAATTTTAAAGAAAATACTGTACCTAAAAGCACGAAAGAAGTGACAAAATTTGGCTTAAAAGTATTTCGAGATGGGAAACTACGATGCAGAATTCTGCTTAACTTTATTTCGCATAAAACACCGTTTGATTCAAGTTGCCGTACAATATATAGTTTAGACATTTGTTTACGTTTGTAAAAAATGCATTTTCTACAACAGATTGGTTTCAACAACAGTCACAATTCACAAATGAGTTTGAAGACATGAATATTGGCGGAATAAACAAATGTTTATCAATATTCTACGTTTCTATAAGAAAAAGTGATGGAAATTACTACAAAAAAGCATTCTTGATGGCGATATGAGCGGCTCTGGATATAGAAACCTAACGTCACCGCCGTACGAAAAAGATTGAAATGTGTTATATTATTTTTTTTCAAATAATCGCCTTTGTAATTATACTAAAACAATTATTCGCCTCAGGCTCGGTGAATATCGCTGAATAAAAACCTCGACTTCGTCTCGGTTTTTATTCAGCGATATTCACCTCGCCTTCGGCGAATAATTGTTAATTAACCCGACACTGAAAATAGGCATTTGAAATGACAATTATTTATTTGCAGTTACGCTTCCCTCCATCATGCAAGTTTGTCTATAATTAGCGCCAAATTTAACCAATTCATGATCAGAAGAAATCACGAATATTATATCAATATTGTACTTCCCTACTAATTCACATGTCACGTCGAAATTTCGATGCCCGCCAAGCATGGAGATAGAAGTCGTTACCTTACCAGGGCTCCCGAGAGGGGAGGGCACTCTGACCAAGGCCCCCAACTCAAACAAGGCCTCCAAAGCAGAGAAGGCCCTTAAAAATCCTTAGATGCATTCGTTAGTGTCGGATAATATGTAATAAATTGTAAATATATACTGTATTGTAAAACACCGCTTCTCCCTTTTTAGAATTATGACGTCATAGGGGCCTTTTGGAAAGTTTTTTCCCCAGGCCCCGCGCAACTCTGGGCGGCCTTGCGCATTGCATTCGATCAAAATGACGACTGTTGTATCTATCATTGAACTATAAATAAACTGGAAGGCTAACTCAGGGGGGGGATTGAAGCCTGAGTGGACTGAGCTATGAGCAGAAATACTCAACACTGAACGTTGGGCTACATATCAAATTGAAGCTATTGAAAAACGCTATTTGGTGTAGAACTTTCAAGACTTTAACTAAAATGGAAATATTGAAAAACTACAAACATAATTACCGATAATTTGCCGTTTTGCAGTTGTTTTTGTATTTTTTAAATATTTTTCTTTTCGCTGAAGTCTTGAAATTTCCACACCGAATAGCAATTTTCAATAGCTTCAATTTGATATATAGCCCGACGTTTGGGGTCAAGTATTTCTGCTCATAAGATCGGAAGAGCAGTTAGCCTTCCAGTTTATTTATAGTTGAATGGTATCTATACGTATAGCAGGAATGTTTAAAAGTTCAAATTTCCTATAATTTCATCATTGTTTTCTTGTTCTTTTTAAATTTTAAAATTTTAGTAGAACTTGAAAGTTCTATTTTAAAATTTATTCCAATTTGCATTTCATTTGTGTGGTTTGCAAATTGTTTCTTTCTTTTTTTTTTCAACTCGAATTTATTATTACTTGCCAATTTTAGAAACGTTTGTATCGAAATAGTTCATAGTTGCATCCATATCGCTACCAACGAAGCTTGTTTATACATGAATTGAATGAGACACCACACAACTACGCAGAAATATAATAGGCAACGTTATTTCATTTGGTTTAACCCTCAGTATGAGTGCCAAAACCAACACAGGCACAATTTCCTCAGCCTAAAGGTCTGTTTACACTTGCATTTTTTGCTGTGAGTTCTAGAGCGATTTTCTTCTTCTGAACGATGTGAACGAGTAGACGAATTGTTAATGTTCTGAGTATATATATGTACCCTCATCTGAACATTCATAACGCATCCACTCGTTACTTTACATGCATCAGAAGAAGAAAATCGCACTGAAAATCGTACCTAAAGTGTGAATGGGTTTTAACTGACAAACATTTTCCACGTACAACCACAAACGTCAAAAACTTTTTAACAGAGACGCAGTTATATGACACAATGTAATGTCCATCATTATCGCAATAATGTAATAATGCACGTATAATTAGGGATATCAACCACGGAGCCACCATGGTGCCAGAGGCTCTTTGCGAGGCGAAATAAACGAGAAGGGAGAACGGAGAGCGTTTGGTCACATCGATTGCAAATCCCACTTCCACACTTGATTAGATTCAGAATTTGAATCTCGCATGTGATTTGCCATTTGTAAAAATATGTCAAATCGGTTAGGGAAATAAACATTACTGTAAGCTAATTATAGCCTATATTAAAATATTCTATTAAACTCAACCGCATGAATATTAATAGGCTACACCTATCTCCTGAGAAATTTGATACTTTTTCATAAGAGTATTTTTAGTACTCTTTAGCATTTTTACAAAAGTTCAAAAGTCTGATTTCGACCGGGCACTTTATCTAATTGAATCGTATTTGGCTCGCAATTTTGATAACTTTATCTTTCCTGCGGAATCTCCGAAGTGTTGAATCGGCTATAATTACACTATATATAATTACATAGATTTAGTTTATTGTTGAATGATATTTTTCATATTGTATGAAAAATTTCATTAAATTAAAAATGACTCCTTGAAAAAGAGTTCATAGGCGTCCCCACGAAGGGCTACCATTTTAGCTCTTTAGAAACTGCGTATTAGCTCCAAAATTCTGCGAGACAGCCCCCGGAAGTGCATATTATTAACCACTGATTCCCAATGTATATAGGATCCAGCAATTAAATTGACTTTATAAGTGAATTAAGGTTTTCTTTTCATTGCTCTTGTAGAAATGAGGATCGAAATTTACAAGATACACAGTTCAACATCTGGAGATCTCTGCTCGTTCGTCCTTATCGTGGGATATTAAGTTAATTAGTCTTTTTCATAGAATACTAAATTTGGTAAAAGAAAATACCACATTTTATATGCGTTGGTATTGTATGTAGTGTGCTCGTGGCGCATAAGAAAAGATCGGCCATGCTGTTCATACGTTTAGTCTTAGATTAATATTTATTTCACGTAAACATGCTTATTGTATATTAGAAATGTTTTGTCAGATTTGCAGCAAGTCAATCGTACGTATATAAGCCTAACAAGAACGTGAGCTATTCTGCTAATTAACAGTATACTTTAAATTTAATTTCGTGCTTAATTCTGTACTTTAATTTTAAAAACTCATGTTCATCTAACGTTTTCGTATTCGTAATATATATAAAAAAATCTTAGTATGGGAAAATACATAACTATACAGACGGTACCATTTCTGCCATTTGGGCCTCAACGGGCATGTAGTGCTGATGAGCAGGATATCATATATATATATATATATATATATATATATATATATATATATATATATATATATATATATATATATATATATATATATATATATATATATATTACGTACATATATACATGCATGTTTCGGCGTTCAACGCCTCCTCATTGCAGCGTGGTTACACGTCTAGATGCATGACACAATCGTATTTATACATATGACCGTGCTCTCGCCAAGCGCATGTGGTACAACACGAAGGCATCGACGCATCTAGACATGTGCAGAGTGTAATGGGGCCAGAATGCTCAAGTGGGCTTTGCATTTTTGTGTTATTATTCACTCGGTAATATCATAAGGAGAAAATATTCTTGAGTGAGATATATCATAATTTCCAGACAGCTCGCAAGCAGACAACTTTGTCTGCCGCTGCTGAGTTTCGAACACGCGACCTTCGAATTGCTAGATCGATGCGCTACCGACTAAGCTACACGGTCAGGACGGATCGAAGATGGAAATTATGAAGTAATTCACAAACACAGGCATACTTTTATTTCGTTTGATATAGTTTTCAACAATGGAAAACCGTGGATCAAAAGAGATAGCAATAGTTAATTACTCGCTGGGGCACCTGTGCCTAGGCGAGTATAAGTTTCGGCACGCATGGTGGATGTCTGATGGCGGATTTGCGATCGTCGTTGATAGCCACAAAATAGAATATTAATGAGCTGCCTAATAAAACCCAATTTATCCTTTTCAAAATTAATGGCGGCCTTTCGTGGAGAGGGCAAAATGTTTCAAACAATTTCGTTAAAATTTTCAACAAATTGTATCTGTTTTCTATGGATTTTGCATTGTGTCTAACTCTGGGCATTTTTGCTAGTTTAGTTAATGCATTTTTCTTGGTGCATTACTCTGAAAATCCGAAATTCGGATCGTTGAATTCCCGTACGTGCACGATCATAATTAGCCTCCTCCGCAGGCATCTCATGGTACTTATACCTAGAATCGGTTAGATGCCTGCCAAAACCCGACATGGTTGAGCCGTTCTGCGTATCTTGCTTGCGCAGCGATTTTGTCTCTAGAGTATGCACGTGGGAGGGATAATACGGTCGCTAAAGGCGGCTAAACGATTAACAATTCAGCTTTTTTGGACAATTGAAAGAATCTTAACCCGGAAATTAAAATTGTCATCAAATGATTGACATATATTTTTGTATAAGCTGCAGATGGAAATAGAAATCTTGTTGTAATCTTTTAAGTACTATATAAAGGTAGACTTTGTGTTAATATCACAATGAAATGCATTTAACCTCATATAATATTTTTTGGATCAATTAGTTGTTTTGTGTTAAATAATTATTAATGTCTTTCTGGTATAATTATATAAAATAGTACAATTATCATGTACAGTTAGTTCATGGTTGTGAGAAGCAGGACAAAATTGCTCTACATAGAATGTGTAGAGATGTAACAAGATAAAATATATTTCACCATGATAATTGTGGACCCAGTGTTAATAGAAACCAAGGCAAGAGCCATATTGACTTGAGTGAAAAAGCCTTCGTCTGGTGTTTGGTTGTCAGATACGCCAATCAGTGAAGCAACATCCAAGCTAACGCCATTGTCTGAAATTTAATATTAGCTGGGTTCACTAACTATATTAAAATATTTAGTACCTGCAACAATAACGTTGTAGATGATTATAATAATGTATTTTTTTTATTCCAAATAAACATGTTGAATTGTCAGGGTTTCCATGCAAGAAACTAGGTGCTATTTTGCATGTCTGAGATGGAGATTAAGGTGCTGCATCCCAGAAAGTGTGGACAGCAAGGTTTACATTGTACAGTTAGCAGCTTCAAGGCTGCAGCGCATGGACAGGCAACCATTGGCAATGACAACATTGATCAAGCATGTCATAACCTGCCAGATAAAATAGTGACGTATTGAACATGGCCAGCATTCTATTCTGCTGACATTTTATTTACAATTTATATAACATGCTTCTATTGGATGAAAATAGAAAGAAATGGGATAAAAAAATAAAGTGTAAACTGTGGTCCATGCTCACAATTTCCCTGCGACTTATTTTTTAAATCACATCGCCTTTTATCAGAAATTGCATTACAAGTTGCAGGTTTAAAGGGGCAGTATGATCAAAAATTTTATTTTCTTAAACGAAAGTGCTTGTAAAACTGTATAATAACTTGTTTTGAAGATTTTGGTTCCATGTATCAGAAACAACCAAGAAGGCTGCACCTCGTTTCTATTTCTTGAGACAACTCAAAAGAGCAGCCACTCCAACTAAGGAACTTCTGAAATTTTATACTACCTGTATTCGCCCGATCTTTGAATATGCATGCCCAGTTTATCACAACTCGCTACCCAAGTACCTATCAGACGACATTGAAAGGCTGCAGAAGAGAGCTCTAAGAATAATCTACCCTTGGATGCCTTACACTGATTCCCTCGAAGAAAGCGGTCTGCCTCGCCTCTTTGAACGCAGGCAGCTATTGACGTGCAAACTGTTTAATGAGATCACTCGAGATCAATCTCACAAACTCAGACCTCTACTACCATCCGAAAATAACTGTTCATACCAACTGAGACGTAAAAGGCAAATTAACGTTCCAAGGGCCAAAACTGATCGGTTTATGAATTCTTTTATTGTTAGTAATTGTAAATATTGTTAATCATTAGGTTTCTTAAATTTTTATAATTGTAAAGTTTTAACACAATTCAGCCATTATCAGCTGTAAAGTCTTTTAAAACTGAATAAATCATCTATCTATCTATCTATATCCATGCTTAGTTCTTGAGATATTTCATTTTGTTTGTAACCATGTGACGTCATCTACTCATTTACATATATAATGATATATCAGTAATTGTTGTGTATCCTGGCTATTTTTATCAAAATATTTCGAAAGACGCGGCGCGTTTGTTAATTTAACTTGCATCATTAAGCATACTGTGTTTTTGAACAAATCGATCAGAAATAGCAGAGATACACAACAATTACTGATATCTCATTATATATGTAATTGAGTAGATTACGTCACATGGTTACAAACAAAAGAAATATCTCAAGAACTAAGCATGGGAACAAAAATCTTCAAAATAAGTTATTACACAGTTTTACAAGCATTTTCGTTTTAGCTTTGGTTTAAGAGAACAAAAATTTTGATCATACTGCCCCTTTAAGACTTAAGATGGCAAATAACTAAATCATTAGACCAGGTTGATGAAAAATAACTTGAAAGCTTAGAGTGGAAAAAGGAGAGCAAATTGATATTTCAAGTACTAAACAAAGTAACCGGCGGTAAACCTTGTAGCACCTGTTGGAGCTCCGGCAGCCACCGGCTTATTTTGAAAGCCCTGGAGTATGTTGATGGGCGAGCGGCATACATGACCGACACAACTCTGCACCATAGCTGGCAGAGCAGCGCCCTACCAGATCATGCTGGATCGATCCTTGGATTATTTACATGGAGGTGTATCTCTTTTGGTGGCGTAAAGGCGTGTTTTTTGTCAATTTTCAAGTGACAATCCAAATTTTTAGATGGCTGTCAAAAATTTTAGTCAACTGGATGGCAGGCTGTTAATACCATGAAGTAATGCTGTAGAATAATCTTGAGCGTAACATCTAACATAATACAGCAACAATATAAATTGTATAACTTTGCTTGATTTATAATTATTGAATATAAACCCTTCTTACATTTGGTCAATTTTTAATTTTTTTTTTTTAATTTTAACAAATTTATTTGGATCAAATTATTACAATATAAATTCACTAACTAGAAAAAAAACGGACTATATACAAATAATTGGATAGCTATACTATATATTAGCGAGTGATCCAAAATGGCAAGGTACGAACGGGACTCTAGAAATTGGACCCATGCAAGGCACCTGCCAGCGAAGTCACAAATTATTAAAAAAAAACAATATATATGTTGCCAAAATTACTATGAAGGAGTGTACGAGAGAGAAGAAAGAAATGAAAGAGGTGTACAACAGTTGCTTGCAAATTTCTGTTTCAGCACAGTTTACTCAGCGTTTTTTCATGCTGTACATGTACTCAACAAATCCCTGAAATATGTCTCGCTAAGGTCTAAGGAGCAATGGTGCTTAAACTTTTCCTTGAGTTCCGTAAGGGCATCACAAATGTCATTTCTCTGTTGGTCAGTAGTATCTCTCTTCCTTAGTGGCTGAGGTGCTTCCTGGTCTGATACAAGATCTTTTTCAAATGGAAGATTTGAACTACTACAGCTATCACTGCACTTGGAATTAAGGCAGCAATTGCTGCAACAGTCATGAAGAGGTTCTACAGGCACAACATTAGGAACAAAAGGCTTTAAACTTGCCACACGATAGAATCTTTCTGTGCGAACAAATTGTTTAACATCATCTTCACAGTGAGCAGTCTGGTTGCCATGGTAGATTATTATACTGTGGGCATGCTCTCCATTTCGACCTGCTCGTCCTGCCTCTTGATGATAGTCTATGAGTGTCCTTGGTGGCCCCCAGTTAATCACATAATGTACATCAGGAAAGTTAACACCCATACTCAGCGCTGTTGAAGCAATTATAATTCTTTTGGTATTATCCCCAGAACCCTTAAATCAAGGAAGAAGTCTTTTCTTAGTAGCAGCCCAAGTCATGGAATGGTATATGCCAGCAATGCAGGATCTTTCACGATCTGCATAATATATATATTTTCCCATTTTTAAAAACAAATAATTGCAGACGGAAGCCATTTCATTCATCATATTGCAGAATATGATTGTTTTTGGCATATGCACCCCTTTTTCCAAAGCTAAGTCAATCATCAGCCAATCCAGTTTTCCAAATATTGCGGTCTTTTTGCACTTTGTCACTGAGATGCGTAAATTCTTCCTCTCTGGACTGATTAATAGCTTCACTGGTCATGTAGTGACAGCAGACTAATAATAGTACCCTGGGTTTTCTTGTCAGCAGCATAGGCGTACTGGACGGGGGACAGGGGGGGAGGCAGCTGCCCTCCCCCCCAAAGATTACAAAGTCGAAAAGTCGGGCAAATGTTCAACATAAGTCGGGCGAAAGCAATAAAGTCTCTCTTAATAATAACTCTAGTTTGTTGGGCAAACAAAGCCAGTTGGGCAATATTCGCTTCACAGTCGGGCAATATTGGGTTATTATAAAAAGAAATGGGACAAATTCTGTCAATTTTGCGGGAAATTATGTCAGTTTTGTGATGTTTGGAAATTTGTTTGATGTTCCGAAAAATTTTGGTACGTCCGAAAAATTTTTGGACCCCTAAAACGTTACACTGAAAGGAGGTCGCCAAAATTAATTGTTCCGGAAAAAAAAATTTTCGGCACTGGTCGGGCACAATCCGAAAAAGTCGGGCAAATTTTTTTCCGCCCCCCTAATTTTTTCCTTCCGGTACGCCCATGGTCAGCAGTGCCAGTTAGTGCTAGGAATGGTGTGTCTGCAAAATTATATTTTATATTAAATGTGGTACCATATCTTATTATGTACTTTACTAGAAAATACATGCATGCAGAAACCCTCGCCTTGCTAACAAAACCGTTGTATTTTCCGAACATGAAGTATCTAAAGTATAGTTGTCATGGTAACACGATAATTTTTTAAGAATATTCTTACAAATGAAAATCGCCTAAAAATATCACTTTTAATTACAAAATTATCAATTTCCCAACATATATATGTTAGGTATGTAATTATACGTAATACAAGCTTCAATTTAAGGTAAAATTCAACCACAAACAATTCACAAAACGTTGTAAAGTGTTCTTTATAAAACTAAACTGCCTTTAACTATTAAATGGCTTTATCGATAAACTTTGAGTTTGCAATAAAATGATTTCAAATTCTCGCTTGCAAATAACTTTGCTTTATTTTTTATTTAAAAAAATCAATATAATAAAAAAGGGAATCAATATTAAAGATACACTGAAATTATATGCTGTCTTCTTTAATAGTTGTTTCACATATGCAAAGGCCGTCGGGTTTTAAAGCCATTATAAAATCAATATTTAAAACAAACTTACCTTCTTTAACGTCGGCTCCCTTCTTTTAGCTGATTCTTTCGCCCTTTTTTTCTTGAAATTTACAAAATCTTGCAGAAATACGAGCAAAAATGAAGAATATTTGCAAGAAATTTATCAATCATTGACTCATCAAATCAAGAAATGTTTGCTATTTCGCTGTCGTCATGCAGTCGTAATAATGCAAACTTAAATTGGACCAATCAGTGTCCGTTATTCATGACAGTCCGCCATATTTTTGAGATCAGTGAGGATGACCACCCATCGTTGGTGACCGACGCCCGCGCTCATTGATGAACTTTAGACTTCGCTAATGCTTTCGTTTCCCCGGGTGTAAATAGCCGGGGGAATTAGTACCCTCGCACGGCGCTTCGCGCCGCCGGGTCGGGAACAATAGGCAATTCCAGAAAAGATTCTCGCTACCCCCACAGATAAGATTTCTGCTACTCAGATGGGGAGGGGAGTATGTACTTTCGATAATGGTAAATTTACTAGAACGTTGAAGGGGGTAGCATGGTTAATTTAATACACCTTAATGGGTTGACCAATATTCCAGCCTGCATAGCAGTCGCTCAAATAAAATTCAAATCTGTGCAACCCTCCAATTGACAAGTAAAAGATTCCGGCATTAGACAGAGTAAAATAATAAAGTAGAACACATTGGGGTGCAAGACAACATGTTTTAGTAATATCTGTTTTAAATTATTTTAATATTCCAAACAAACAATACAGGCGTACAAACCTTTCTTACAAAAGGACCGCAGAATTGATAACTCCCATAAGCACTTCTGAAAACTTTGTCTTTCTTGTTTCTGTAAGAGAATACACCCCCCAATAAGAAGCAATAATAGAAACAATTTATTGAGAAATTGTACAATTTTCTCAATGTATTCTTCGACATGGGAGGAGGCAGTATCAATTTATATATATATATATATATATATATATATATATATATATATATATATATATATATATATATATATATATATATATATATATATATATATATATGTCTGGTTCGAGAAAGCGAGATTTTAGTTTGTTTGGAGAAGGATATGACGATGAATTTGAAGTTGAAAAGACCAATGATTGGGATTGCGACTGTCTAGATTTGGAAGACGATGGGCTGGATGGAATACTTTCCCAGTCATTGGATTTGTTTGTAGAGCGGAGAATTTCACTGGAAAGGCCAAATCAGATAGACAGTGTCAGTGAGCGGCGATGTAATGCACCTGGGAAAAGCACGTTGGATAGAAAAGGTGAAAATTGTCTTAGCTAAGTTTTGTTTAAAAGTTAGTAACAAGCATTAATCATAGCGTTTAATATTTAACAATTATTCGCCGAAGGCGAAGTGATTACCGGTGAATATTCACCGAGACGAAGTCGAGGTGAATATTCACCGTAATCACTGAGCCTGAGGCGAATAATTGTTTTAGTATAAATTTTTAATGAATAAAACAAAATATCCAAGATATCCAACTATAAGTTTAATTAAAATTCAGAAATAAAACTGTTTTCGACCGGTTTACGGTTTAGTGTTGCAGTGTTTCTTGTACACGCACGCTTTCAAAATGGCTTCCTGTGCGACTTTATTGCTTTATTACAAAGTTATTTTTCTCGATTTCTGCTGAGAATATAAACACAATGATGGAATGAATTTTTTACCAGACTTAGAATTAAAAAATAGTTTCTGTTTAGCATTAATTTGTTCAGGAAATGGCTGAGAAATTTGGTAAAATGAAATGTAAAACTATATCGTTCGAATTAATATAAAAGTTTTAATAAACTTTTCACTTTACAAGTTTTAAAAACACAAATAGTACAATACAGCCAAAGGACACCATACAGCACAATGAAAACACGACATAGTCAAAAGAAATAGTATCGTACAAATTGAGATATTTATAGAATACAAAACAAAATTGTTTTAAAAGGAATATCACGGCTTTTCCCAAAAGTCGGGATATTTTTTGCTATTTCAGATTTACGTTTGAAGCGAACGTTTCGGAGTTTTAAATAAGTTTTAAATTGTCCGTGAATATGTTTGACACAGTAATATAATACTAAATCCTACCTTTCAAGTTAAATACAACATTTTGTGCTTTTTTTCTTTTTCTGGGACGATTTTTTCAATATTTTGTCAATTTTGAAACCAAATTTGCCGAATCATTCTTTTTGAAAAGCATTATTTACAACCCAGGTGGTAAATAATGCCTCAGATTTACTAGTCAACTAGCCAATCAGAACGCGCGAAAGCTCATTTGATATGCAAGATTTATACTAATATGATATAATATATAGAATACAGTATGATAATAGTAATAAGAATACAGTAAGTGCAAAATAGCAATCTTAATGTACTTAATTAGACCGTAATACAACTTGGTATTAATTGTTATCATGACATGGTAAAGCATGTTAACTAATGCGGGAAAAATTGATTGTAAAAAAATATCATTGGAGATATTAAGAAACTACATGTGATTAGCCCGAACTCTTTATTGAAGCTAGATTAATTTAAGATATTAAGAACATGCCATCATGTCCAATAAATTGTGCAATAAAAATGTTATAATGAATTTCTCTTTTATCGCAGGTATCTCATCCTTTTAGCATTTTTTATGGTACATGGGTGTTTTGGTGTCCTGCCAAACTACACCTCAGCACTACCACATGTAGGATATTTAGCATATATTATATTATGGAATGTTGTGGAAGCACCATGTGGAAGCACCATGTAAATATAAAGAATGGCAAGCGGCCATTTTGTATTCTAAATATATACTTGGTTAGTGTGGTTGTAATCAGTTGTATTGTCGTTCAATCCGTATTTGTTAGATTCTACAATTGTCTTAAGTTGAACTATAGTTTTAAACGAAAATGATTTCGGAGGATTTCGACCGTTTGTTGAAACGGAGGATTTCGAAACGGAGGATTTCGACCGTTTGTTGTGAACAGTGATCCGAACAGTGTTGGGTCTGAATGGAAACGATGGCTTCGCAGTTTTCAGTTATATGCTGACGGTAAAGGACTTATTATTGAGGCTGGAAAAGATGACAATAAGGGACAGCGACGAGCACTTCTACTTCATTGTGCTGGATTGGATGTCCAGGATATTTTCGATGTTTTGCCTGAGACGGGGAACCCAAAAGAATACGAGAAGGCCGAAGAAGCTTTAACCAGACATTTTGTCACCCAAGTCAACGTTCCGTATGAGCGACACATGTTCAGAGAAATGGCACAGAATGAAAACGAAACGATTGATCAGTTTGCTATACGCTTGCGACGTAAAGCTCAGCAGTGTGATTATGGAGATTAAATGGAGTCTCAGATCAGGGATCAAATTATTTCCAGGTGTCGGTCGAGTGATCTGCGAAGGAAGTTTCTGGAGAAGGGTCAGACGCTTAACCTTAAACAATTACAAGAAATAGCAAGAACGTCTGAAGCTGTGAAAAGACAAGTAAAGAGAATGAATGTTCATAATGATGGAGTGAACCGAGTTTCTGAAAAGCCTGGTCGACAAGACAGACATGAAAGTAAAGGTGAGAAAGGTGGAAAAGTTACGAAGAGTGGTCAATGTTTTCGATGCGGAAAACCAGGACATTTTGCCAGAGATCCCAGATGCCCTGCAAAGGGAAAGGAAGTTCCAAGTGCCACCAGAAAGGTCATTTTGCTGTGGTATGCAAAACCAAAAGTAAAGATCATGGCAAACCAAGAGATATTATATTAAATTTGAATATCTGCAACTAATATAACGATATTTGATAATGATATTTAATGGTCAACTTATTTGCTTCGAAATAAATAAATTAGAACTATATCTTGCATGATTTTGAACAGTGCTCCCCATTTTCCTAAAGAATTCAGAGAGATAGTCAAGGAATTTAAGACAGGTTTGTGGAGCACTGATCTTAATTTAGCAATAATGACCTAAATAAGATTTTAAAATGAATGAATGCATCTATCCAAGTAATGCAAACCACTTTGTGTATTCGAAAACAAAAATGTTTGCATCCTTGGCAAATGATTAGGAAATATCAAGGGAACACTGTTTGTAATTTTGCGTTGCTGCGCCATTGGAGTCACGCTGTGAAGATGAGTAATTGTACTTAGCATTTAATCTACTTGTTGACAGCAAGCTAATTGCCTATTTGAGAAAATGGCTACACCTATTTTGATCTATACTGCCCTTACTCTGCCTTGAATTACTATATATAACGGTAAAAGATAGAACTCCTAGTATTTTATGCGATTTCCTCTTGCTTTAAGAACAGCATCTACTCGACTTGACAGGCTTGAAATAGTACGATAGATTACATCAGTTGACAGATTTTCCAAGGATTTTAAAACCGGCGCTGAAAAGTCTTGGAACGTTTCTTACGTTATATTATTTTCAATTGCTTCATTCTCGAGAATTTTCTTTACCAAGTGAAAGAGATTTTCAATCGGATTCAGGTCAGGCGATCTAGCCGGAATCTTGTGAAATTCAGCCTCGATTTTTTCCATTGAATTTCACGCTACTTTACTCGTTTGTGATGGGTCATTATCCATGAGAAACAGGCGACGATCGTTTTCTTACGTCCGCACTTTGCAAAACAAGTATTAAAATGCTTTCCAATTAACTATGCAAAGAAATTGCCATTCATTTTCTCATAGGGAACTTTGACAACCACACCTTTCACATAAGCTATAGCGACAATTACGATCGCTCGTCAACTTTTCTTGGGCGACCCTTAAGTTGTTGCCTTTTAACGGTTTAGATCTCAGCGCAGCTGATTGTTGGTCTTCCCTCTATATTCTTGCTACTGATAAAGGGCTTATATGACATTTTCTCGCGATCTTCTTATTCGAAAAACCCGATTCCTTTCTATAATAAAGTACCAAATCCGTTCTCTTTGCTGTGTTTTCTCTTGTGTAAATCATCCTTAAATGAATCTAATTATCGAAATGCATAATATTCAATTTTATTTTGTATTCATTTTTATATACACGGGATTATCATGATTCATAGTAACACCAACCCCCGCCCCCACATATGACGTCATAATTATCAACATTACGACGCGCACGCTAGGTTTTCAATCAACTCCCAACGAAATCATCTAGAACACGCCACCCAATATACGTAGAAAACACTTCTGAGTCAAAATTATATATGTACATAAATTTTAGTTTCATTTTCATATTCGGACAATCCCGGTCAAAAATATTGGCACACTTGACACTGACTGTGAGAAATTTGACTCCCACATCAATAACAAGCATAACAACCCCCCCTTCCCCCGTTCAATGTTGTGTGTAGTGTGTTATACGAACAAGGTGTTACACAACATTGATAAGGGGGATAGGGGGTGTTTGGACATGAAATTTTGCATAAAATGGGCAAGTATGTATATGGTAGTCAGAAATGAAGTAAAGGTTATGCTATTTCGACTAAGTGCGCCAAGGATTTTTGACCAGGATTGTCTGAATGTGCATTATCTTACAATTTTATTTTTATTTCATAAAAATACATTGGCCTTAATCCTTGAATCGTTAGTGAACCTTTAATAATGTTTTCCGTATTAATAACGTGCATCTAAATAAATAATAAACATTTATAATATAATAATAATAAAATATAATAATAATGAGATATTAAATTACGCTATTTGATACATGTATCCTTTTTTTGTATTTTCACTTTAATCGTACTTAATTTAACAACATTATGGGCGTGTGCACACTTTGAAAAATATAATCAGATGGAAACAAGTATTTAAGCCGTAATTTGTGGTCTTGTATATATTTCACAAGTTACATTTGACAACTGAATACCATGTGGACATTGCTTTGCTACTAAGTTTGTTTTAGATAACAAGTTATAATTAAAACGCATTAGTCATTGACGTAATAAGCACTTAATTACAGCCTATAATGTTTCACGCCCAGATATGCATAACATAAAGTCATATAGGTCCACACATTACTCCATCAAAAAATTCATTGTAAATCTATTAAATTTGAATATCTGCAACTAATATAACGATATTTGATAATGATATTTAATGGTCAACTTATTTGCTTCGAAATAAATAAATTAGAACTATATCTTGCATGATTTTGAACAGTGCTCCCCATTTTCCTAAAGAATTCAGAGAAATAGTCAAGGAATTTAAGACAGGTTTGTGGAGCACTGATCTTAATTTAGCAATAATGACCTAAATAAGATTTTAAAATGAATGAATGCATCTATCCAAGTAATGCAAACCACTTTGTGTATTCGAAAACAAAAATGTTTGCATCCTTGGCAAATGATTAGGAAATATCAAGGGAACACTGTTTGTAATTTTGCGTTGCTGCGCCATTGGAGTCACGCTGTGAAGATGAGTAATTGTACTTAGCATTTAATCTACTTGTTGACAGCAAGCTAATTGCCTATTTGAGAAAATGGCTACACCTATTTTGATCTATACTGCCCTTACTCTGCCTTGAATTACTATATATAACGGTAAAAGATAGAACTCCTAGTATTTTATGCGATTTCCTCTTGCTTTAAGAACAGCATCTACTCGACTTGACAGGCTTGAAATAGTACGATAGATTACATCAGTTGACAGATTTTCCAAGGACTTTAAAACCCGCGCTGAAAAGTCTTGGAACGTTTCTTACGTTATATTATTTTCAATTGCTTCATTCTCGAGAATTTTCTTTACCAAGTGAAAGAGATTTTCAATCGGATTCAGGTCAGGCGATCTAGCCGGAATCTTGTGAAATTCAGCCTCGATTTTTTCCATTGAATTTCACGCTACTTTACTCGTTTGTGATGGGTCATTATCCATGAGAAACAGGCGACGATCGTTTTCTTACGTCCGCACTTTGCAAAACAAGTATTAAAATGCTTTCCAATTAACTCTGCAAAGAAATTGCCATTCATTTTCTCATAGGGAACTTTGAGAACCACACCTTTCACATAAGCTATAGCGACAATTACGATCGCTCGTCAACTTTTCTTGGGCGACCCTTAAGTTGTTGCCTTTTAACGGTTTAGATCTCAGCGCAGCTGATTGTTGGTCTTCCCTCTATATTCTTGCTACTGATAAAGGGCTTATATGACATTTTCTCGCGATCTTCTTATTCAAAAACCCCGATTCCTTTCTATAATAAAGTGCCAAAACCGTTGTCTCGCAACTGTTGCGGAGCCAATGAGACGATTGACGAAGCGAATAGTACCATTTCTTTTTTGTCCTGAGCAGCTAGAATCGTTTATAGAACTGAAACGTAGGCTTGGCCAAGCGGAAACCTTGAGTTTTTTCGATCGAGACGCGAAGACCAAGATTGTTTGTGACGCAAGTCCAGTTGGGCTAGGGGCAATTTTACTACAAGAGCACAAAGGAGAGGATCGAGTCATTTGTTATGCCAGCAGAGGTCTTACCGAGGTCGAAGGACGATACTCGCAGACTGAACAAGAGCCCTTAGCAGTGGTGTGGTCGTGCGAAAGGTTCTACTTCTACGGAAGACAGTTTGAACTGTGAACTGACCATAAACCTTTAGAATGTATCTATTCAGCTCGCTCTAAACCACCAGCGAGGATCGAGAGATGAGTTTTGAGATTGCAACCGTATTCGTTTACAGCGAAATACCTGCCGTGGCATTTAAATGTTGCAGATTCGTTGTCACGTTTGACAAAGATCGTAGAGATGAAGTCCAGAAGTATAGCTGAAGATTATGTCAGTTTTGTTGCAAAGACTGCAATTCCAAGAGCCATGAATTCCAGAGAAATTGAAGAAGCATCTTCTTGCGATGAAGAATTAATGACTGTTCGTCAATGTATTGAGACAGGATTTTGGGACAGTCCCAAGTGCGACAGTTACAAGTCAGTTCGTGATGAACTTTGTATTGTTGGAAAGATTGTCTTGAGAGGTACACGGATGGTCATACCACCAAAACTACGACCAAGAGTGATTGAATTAGGCCACGAGGGCCATCAAGGGATTCTCAAGATGAAACAACGACTGCGTACGAAAGTCTGGTGGCCGGGAATTGACCAAGAAGCGGAAAAGTTCTGCAAAAGTGTCATGGATGTCAAGCTGTGAGTAGACCTATTAATCCAGAACCATTGCGAATGGCAGAATTACCCCAGGGACCATGGCAAGATATCGCTATAGATTTCATGGGTCCATTGCCGTCGGGAGATTATGTATTTGTTGCAACCGATTGCTACAGTCGATACGTAGAGGTGACTATTGCGAAAAGAAATACAGCTGAATTTGCGATTAAAAGTTTGGAAAACATGTTTGCAGCCCATGGACTACCGTGGACAGTGACAAGTGATAATGGTCCTCATTTCGTTGCAGAGACGTTCGAATCATTCCTGCAAGAGAATGGAATTGAACATCGGAAGACAACGCCGTTGTGGCCCCAAGCAAACGGTAAGATCGAACGCCAGAACAGATCTCTACTCAAGAGGATGCAAATAGCAAGAGTGGAAGGACAAGATTGGAGGAAAGCAGTGCAAACGTACCTGATTGCTTATCGAAATACACCTCATCCAACGACAGGGATGTGTCCTGCTGAATTGATGTTCAGAAGAAAACTGAGAACTAAACTTGGATGAAGAAATGCGAGACAAAGACAGAGAGAAGAAGGAGAAAATGAAAGGTTATGCTGACAAAAGAAGGAATGCCAAGGAGAGCAATTTATCTGAAGGAGACAAAGTGTTGTTGAAACAGTAGCGCATCAACAAGTGGACAACAGCGTTTGAAAGTCAACCGTATCAAGTAATTGATAAACACGCGAACAGTGTATTGGTCGAGTCACCCGAAGGTGTTCAGTATAAAAGCAACATAACTTATGTTAAACCGTTCCAGGAAAGAGAAAGTGGTTCAGAGGAAATCGAAATATCAACGACAGTACCTGAAGTACCTCCAGAAGAAAGTGTTCTACAGCAAGCGAAGGGAGAAACATCATCTGCAGGGGAAACATCATCGCAAGGTGGTCGTGATGGGCGAGTGCCAAATGGGGACTCTAACCAAACAGCAGAAAGTGTGCCATTCAAATCCCAAGACCTGTGCGTACCAGACGTGCGCCAAAAAGATATGGAGATTATGTTATGAAATAAACATTTGGTTTACAAAAGTCGAACGTTTGACAAACAGGTTGTATTTAGAACGTTTAATTAACTAAAATTTAGAAACATTATAGGTAGTATTTAGTATATTATAGTGAACTTTTTAAAAAACTCTTAAAAACATTGGAAAAAGAAAGGGATGTAGGATATTTAGCATATATTATATTATGGAATGTTGTGGAAGCACCATGTGGAAGCACCATGTAAATATAAAGAATGGCAAGCGGCCATTTTGTATTCTAAAATATATACTTGGTTAGTGTGGTTGTAATCAGTTGTATTGTGGTTCAATCCGTATTTGTTAGATTCTACAGTTTGTTTTTGGTTTATGAATTATTAATGAGTTTGAGAATTAATTTTAATGTCAACCAATTTTACGATCGTCGAAAAACTTGAATGAAAAAGGTGAATGCAGGTATAGCCCAAATATCACATATAACTATAGTTCGCCAGATCATCGCGTGCACCTGCCAATCCTCAGCATATGGCCAAGTTACTTCTGAATCTCTTTGAACAATACCGCGTTTTCAGACACTGTTTTCCAGTGACTATATGATTATTTCGACGAATTTTACCTACTGGTACGTGCCGGTGTCTATTTTATCTTTTAAATAAATATTAAAACAATTATTTAATGAGATTTTTGCATGAAATATCAAGGCCTCAGTTTATGTCATCAAACTCGTGCTTCGGCTTTGGCCTTGATAACTCTTTATATCAAGCTCAACCTCATTCTAAAAAGTTTCAGAGATATTCAAGATCTTTTCCGAATAGAACGAGATGAATAAGATAAAGCTTTAGACGATATTTTGTTAATATAATAATATGACGGTCTATCAGATACCTTGTTAAAAGATTGTGTATATAGTACGGATTTCAACGGTGTTCCATATTTAGAGGCGTTAAAATTGTGTATGTTTTCAAGCAATTGGCAAATTTTTTTTTTATAACGCAAAAAAAGTTACTTTTAGGCTTGGGCGATATTTCGATATTTTGATATATCGTGATATTTTCAATCGCAATTATCGTATCGAAGGTAGAAACTTGAGTGACGATATATCGAAATTATCGTCATGCTCGCTGACTGTCGTGACATTGCTTCGCATGTGTATATAGCTTTTACAGAAATCCAAAAAAATCCTTCAATTTCTAGAAAATATGGATTTAAAAGAATTAAAACTATTTCCTGAATTAAATACGAGTTTAATACGATATATATTAGTTAATTCCTGGTGTTACGTTCACCAATATACCATTTTAACTTTTATACATCCTAATAATCCCTACATAGCACTGGTAATTTAATACTCCTTGGTAAACTAGTAATCCCTTGTAAATTGTAATCTAGTAATCCTTGGTAATCTAGTAATCCTTGGTAATCCAGTAATCATTGGTAAGTTAGTAAGCCTTGGTATATCTAGTAATCCATGGTAATCTAGTAGTCGTTTGTAAGTTAGTAGCCTTGGTAAGGTAGCAAGCCTTGGTAAGTTAGTAAGCCTTGGTAAGTTAGTGAGCCGCTGAACAATGAAATTGCATGCTATGCTTGCGCTGTGTGCCCATGGCATTTGTGTAGTACACTGGATAGACAGTTCAGGTGTATGAACAGTAAATATTAGACTAGAAAAAGCCTTCATATTACTTTAATTTGTTGTTCTACTTGTTTTTAATAAGATTATATATAAGCTTAATATGCTTTGATATTAATTAATTAAAATTGAAAAATGTGGTTATTGTTTTTGTTTCAGTTATCGCAATATTATCGAA